>PVHP010001848.1:64661-99432 GCA_004024765.1 Zapus hudsonius | reverse complement strand
TCTATCTTTGCTTCAAGCCACAGTGAGATAAGCATCTCTGTTCTGTCATGTGCTCATCACCATGATGTTTTGGGATACCACAGGCCCACCACAATGGGACCAAGAGGCTCCTCTGAAACCATGAATGAAAAAGAAATATTCCTCCTTCGAAGTTGGTAGCCTCAGGTATTGTGCTGCAGCAATGGAAATCTGACTGAATCTGCCCCTGTTTTTCATGGAGAAAATACACGGATCTGGAGCTAAGAGAGGTTGTGAGCCAAGGTTCCACCACCAGGGACATAGGGGTGATAACCTGACCCTAATATTCTAATAGGCTTTGTTTTTTGAAGATTTAGAGTTACAGAGAAACAAAAGTATATTTACCATATCTAATGAGGCAAGACTCATCCATAATCATTAACTATATTCCACAACTTCGCATTTCCTTAGTGTTTCCTCAGTGTCCTTCTCTGCTTCAGGATCTCATCCAGGACACCACATCACATGTGGCCATCACATCTCCTTATGTTCCTCTTGGATATGACAGTTGCTCAGACTTTCCTTCTTTCTGATAACCTTGACATGTTTGAAGACTACCAGAGAAGTGTTCTGTAGAATGCCCCTCAACTGGAATGTTTAAAGAGTTTATTTTTTCTCATAACTACACAGAGGTCACAGATCTGGAGAAGAAAACTACAGCAATGAAGGAACTTTCCACCACATCCTACAAAGTGTCCTTGCTGCCAACATGACTCACTGCAGGTGCTGACCTTGGCCAACAGGCTGGAGCAGTCTGTGTGTCTTCCTCCATTTCCTCTTTGCACACACTGTGTACAGCCTGCCCCTGAGGAATGAAGTTGATACCACCCCCTTTTCCCTGTCAGTAACGGCTAGTTCATTCAGCACTGTAGTGCCCAGCACACTGCCATCTCTGCTGTATGCCACTCCCATGCACACTGATTCAAACTCTGAGATCAGGGACCAGCCTTCTTCATGCTGGTTCTGATACATGTGCCAAACCCTGAATGATGAACAAGACTTACATTACAAGCACCAACATGCTCACTTCTCAGAGGTCCTGGCCTCCCCAAAGTGGCCAAATAGCAAGGAGCATTTCTCTGGCCAACCAAGGACAAAACCTACTGATAGGAGTATGGCCGGAGCAGGGGGAGATGAGAAGGGGCTGCGCACTCACCTCTCACCAAGCTCCGATCAGTGGTCTCCACACCCAAGGACACAGGTGACCTTAGATGGACAGCACAGAGCTCAGAGGATTCACTTTTCTAGATTTTTAAGCTACAGCCTCCATCCCCTTCTCTCCTTCTAAAATTCTCATCATGGTCAAGGTAATTCTAGGTCTCCTTAAGTGCAAAGGAGCTTCCACACCACAAGCATCAGCCCCAAGACCACAAAATCTTAGGGAGAGTGTGGCCAGAACTTCAGAGCTCCCTGAGCCAGGCTGGCTCCCCGGAGTCCCAGGTACACGGGCCAGGATAGAGCCAGCTGAGAGCCTGGGGACAACAACCCAATGTTCTGCCTTTCCAGGGACTGAGCCCTTGGATGCCCTGTCTGCTCCTCCAGCCACACTGAGGAAACTGCCATGCTACCTGATAGCAGGGCTGGGCCAAGAATGTCCCAGAGTACATGAAGCCAGGGACACAGAACCTTGTAAGCCACAAAGTGATTCCTTCACATCTCTTGGAAACAACTACTGACAAGGCCACCTGAACAGAGCTGTGTCTGGTACTCTGATCTTGAGGTGGTAGGACAGGTTGGGGAGCATACAAAACAACAGTTTACCACTTTTTATTGAGCAGCTACTGGGCTCCAAGCAAAGGGCTGGGTGCTGGGCACCAGCAGACAGCCCGTCCATGGTTGGGAGTGGATTTTCTGCATGCAGAGGAGGAATAAGGGTTTTTTTAAACTTTTTATTGACAACTTCCATAAATACAGACATAAATACATGACCATAACCCTCTGTCACCACCCTCCCTTTTCTCCTCCCCAAATCCCCCCTCTGCTGGATGGCTTCTTTCCAACTAGTCTCTCTTCTATTTTGATGTCATCATGTTCTCCCTCCTGTCAAGCAGGTCGTGTCAGCCACTGGGAGGTCATGAATACTAAGGCCACTTGGGATGAGTTTTAAAACACAAATTTACAATGCACACTACAAAGATGCATCCATACCCTTTGGGGAGGGGGCAGAGAGGCAAGTGCCTGCCTCTCCATAAGCCATTCGGCTCTTGGGAAGTGGCACACGAGAAGACCCTGCTGGGTGACAAGGCATATAGGTAAGGACAGGTATCCCAGGCCAAAAACAGGAAGCACATGGAGACCGCCCAGGCTAAAGGGCTCAACACATTCAGAATTAGTGCACAGCTGGCCCATCATCACATCTGTAGAAGCATCCTGAGCAATGCAGAGCACAGCAAGACCCTCACAAATGTCACAAGGTATCACAAATGTCACCAGACAGAGCAAAATGTTGAGGTGAGGGAGAAAGACCATAACAGCACCCTGGACTGGAAAGAAGCCATGGCCATAGAGAAGTTTGGTTCTTCTATAAGTATGATATGATATGTCACTGAGGATAAAGGGGTCCTGAGTGTACAATCATAGCAGTGAATACTGACCTCTGATGCATGGACCCTCCGTTGCAACTGAGAAGGTATAGGGGACACCAGGGACTTCCTCAGCCCACAGAAGACTCAACTCCATGACCACAATGGTACTCACCAAAGCCAACTGTGACCCATGAGATGCCAGAGGGTTGGTGGCACTCTCCCTGTAGTCACGACCCTGTCTTCAGGGGCTCACAGCCAGGCCAGGAGGCGTCGCTATGGTTTGGATCGGTGTCCCCAACAGGCCCATATGTTAAGCCATAGTCCCAGCCTGTGGTACTATTAGAAGGTAGTGCAGCCTTTAAGAGGTGAGGCCCAGTGTGAGGAAGTTAGCTGACTGGAAGTGTGCTCTTGAAGGCGGTATCTGGAGCCTAGACCCTTCCTGCTTCCCAGCTTACTTGAGGTGGGCAGCATGGCTCCCCACTGCTCTTCTTCCACACATGCTGCCACAGGCCAAGAGCAACAAGGCCAAGTGACATGAAATGAAACTTCTGGAACCATGAGCCAAAAATAAACCTTTCCTTTCATGCTGATTATCTTGGGTATTTTGTCACAGTGATAGAGAGCTAACACAGAGAAAGGGAATGTCAGAAGACACAAACAAAAAGGCTGACAAAGAAGATCTTGGGATCTGAGGAGACCTCCAGCCATTACAAGGTCACAGGACTGACTCAGAAGAGTTGTTAACACACTCCATCTCCCTCATCACTCTCCTTCAAGCTGTCTGGATTCCTACTCAATTAAAAGCACATAACATGCTTCAACATGTGGGTTACTTGTGTAGGGTTTTCTTTAGGAAACAACATGCATTTGGAAGATACCTTCTCAAAGAGAACAAGCTCATTTCATCTAAATAACTTACCAATTAAATCTATGTGCACCACAACATACACCTTGATCTAACTTTTAAAATATAGTTTGTGGCACAGGTTCAATTCCCCAGTACCCACTTAAAGCCAGATGCACAAAGTGGCACGTGTGTCTGGAGTTCATTTATGGTGGCAGGATGGTCTGGTGTGTTCATTCTCTCTGTCTCTGTCTGCCTGTCTGTCTCTCACAAATAAATAAATAATAAACAAATTTAAAGACATACAGTTTGCATCTAAACATAAATATTCATTGAAACAGCAAAATTGAATTACCTCACAATAAATGTAATCTTGACTTCAGTAGTAATGTTTCACCAGCAAAATAAACCAGAAGTCAGTTGACTAAAAGTTTTCCATGAAAATTTAGATGATGTACCTCTCTCTCTCTCTCTCTCTCTCTCTCTCTCTCTATATATATATATATATATATATATATGTATATGTATATATATTCTTTTTTGTTTTTTTGAGGTAGGGTCTCATTCTAGCCCAGGCTGACCTCAAATTCACTATATAGTCTCAGGGTGGCCTCGGACTCATGGCAATCCTCCCATCTTTGCCGTCCATGTGCTGGATTAAAGGCATGTGCCACCACACCTGGTGGTGTATTTCTCCTTGTTAAACTTTTTATTGAAATACAGCATATGGACAGAAAGTTCTGAATCATAAATGGAACTCATCCACACAACCCAACTTCCAAATCAAACACTGGCACATTCTGACCTCTGTAGAAGGCCAGCTCATGGGTGAAGTTGCCTGATGACTTTCATAGAAATGGATTCACTCTGTATGGACAAGGGTACAGGGCTTTGCTCAGCATCATGTGGCAAGACTCATGTGGCCAAGGTGCACACGTGTAGAATGCTCATACTCAGCTTGCTGCACAGGATCCACGTGGGTATGGACCTCAGGGTCTCTATCCATTCTATGCTGACGACCATCTGGGTCCCTTAAACCACACACTATCCTTTCATGGTTCTGTAGCCAGAACCTAAAGGCAGTTTCACTGGGTGGAAATTGAGGTGCCTGCAGAGCCATGAGTTGTAAGGAGGCTCTTGAGGAAAATCCATTGTGGCTGCATCAATCATACCAGTCTCTGACTCCATGACCATGTCGCCTCCTACTCCTCAGTGTTCAATCTCCTGCCTCTCTCTTACAAGGAACTTTGTGATGGCATTTAGGGCCCATCCAGATGACTCAGTATTTCCATATTTCAAAATCCTTAATCACTCTGCAAATACTTGATATTGAAGTCAACATTCACAGGAATTAGGAAATGATAACGCTTAAGGGGCATTTGCTCACTTTTCACTCTGCTTTATCCAGACTGGGCTCACCTGTGATAGTGTTTATGTACATTTAACATTAGCTAATAAGGCAAAGCTTCTTCCCCAAGCAACTGTAGGAATGTATACCTTACCTGCAATGGAAATTCCAGTTGCTTCACATCCTCACCCACACCCACCACTGCCTGCCATTTTGATCAGAGCCTGGTTAGTGGATTGTGGTACATCACAGCTACGATTTATTTTGCATCTCCTTGATAGCTGTATGGAGTTGAACACCTTTTCATCTGTTTATTGATTGCACTGTGTGTGTATGTGGGTGAAACATCCTTCATGCCTTTCCCTGCTGGGTGGTTTGCCTTTGTCTTGTATACACTATACTGCTGGATTTTAACAGAATATTTGTCAAAATACATTCCACTAAAGCTATGTATGAGAAAAAGACGTTTTCAATGCCTAGGTGCAAGATGTATATATAGCCCAGCAATCAGCTGGCATGAGTTCTGGACAATGACCTATGATAGACTTCCGGTCTCCATCTATTAGACAGCTTCCAGTCAGGAATATGCATGACAGGACACTGCCACGAATTGGATGACTGGGACAAACATTGGTCCCAATTCAGTGTATTCCAAGTTAGTGTAGTGGGTCTCCACCCGCTTCCTGGAAACCAAAGCTAATTTCACCAGGAGGCCCTTTCCTGCCTTCAGGTGCTTTATTGAACAATAGGCGCTTGAGGCACAGCCACAGCTGACCTGTCAAGGCCTTGGTGGCAGCAATACCACCACCAACAGTTTCTGGAGAAGAGACGTTAAATACATCTCACTTTGGAAGAAGGTGGATTTGGAGTTTCAGTTTTGTGCAATACTGAGTATCTGATGAAAATCATCAAAACGGCAGAGACATCCCCCAACACACATGAAATGCTGCAGCTCTCCCTTTCAAATTGTGATTTCCAAGCAGGCCACTCCCAGCTATAGCACATGGGAGTGACAAAGGCAGCAGAATGAGAAGGGCATTATGGTCCTCCCGGGAGGGAGGGAGCAGGCCTCCCACCTCTACCCTGAGCCAGAGAAGAAAACAGGCTGCCTGCATCTCCAAAAAAGAAAAGCTCTGCAGCTAGGATTTCTGAAGCCTGCCATGATTGAGGAAGAGCTGTTTTGTGACCATCAGCCCCAGAGGATAATGGCTGCCTTATTCTATTCAGGACTGAGAGGAAAGAGGTGGCAGGAGCTGAGGCACACTGTGATCCATGGGCTGAAGAGGAGGCACTCACATGTCTGCTCAGGGCCTGCCTGCCATACATCCAAGGACTGGAACTCAGCTCCCTGCAGCCAGTGGGACTCAGAACATGCTGTGAGCACTGCGGCTCTGCTCTGTGTCAAGGCCAGTCTTGAGTGGCATTCCTCTCCCCACAGAGAGAACTAGAAAGCCAGTGGGAGTCCCTGAAGTGACTACCCACATCCCCAACCAGTCCAAGGCTGACCATATGGTGGTCAAAGGAGTGTACAGCTGGCTGTGTCCCTCTGCAAGTCTGTCCCATGCACCACCTACTCTCAGACAACTCCTGGAACCACACTTCCTGTGCACCCAGGGTAAGTCAGCAGAGCTGCACAGGTTAACTCTGCGTGAGCAAATTAATAATGTGATATATGGTTTGTCATGGATTTTGTCGTGTCTGTAGAAGAACAGGGGCAATTTAATCTAGCAAGCCTATAAATCTGTAAAGGTAAAATGAAACATTCGTGCTCAGACTGGGCCTCAGCAGCCTTGGCATTCCACAGAACACCCTGAGAAGGAGGGTGTCACAGTCAGCCACATGCCACTGGGATGAATCTTCAAACCAGGCACAATTTGGGGGAGGAAAGTATTTATTGAAACTACAGGTTGGGGGGAAGTTCTGTAACAGCAAAAGAGGCTGGCCCTCTTTCACAGGTCTGAACAGAGAGAAAAAATCATCACCTACACCACACACACAATTGCAAACAGGCAGGGGGGGGGGACAAGGAGAGAATCTCTTCCCCTTTATAGCCTTAGGGTGGGGTCTTACAACCCTTCCCCAGACTTAATGGCTTCCTAAGTCTCTGTAGTTTCCTTCCTTTATGGCCCATACAGGAAAGGATGTTTACTTCCAGCTTCTTTGAGCTTCTTTACATCCTGCCCCCTACTGAAGGCTGCCTTCCTTGTAAACATCCTCAGAGACCTACCCAAAATAATTAAAAAGATCAAGTTGACAACAAAACCTAACCATCACAGAGGGGCACTGGGCCCACCCCCTCTCTTACATCTTTATGGAGCCCTTCCTGAGAACCAAAACATGCCCCCACATCCCTCATGCAGCCCATTCTGCAGGCTTTCTGAGCCCCTCTAAGTGCCACCTCACCCCTGGATATACCCCTCATCATGAGGGGCTCCTCATGGTCCATTGCCCATGTTCCAATTTTCAGGTCTGGAACAAAGTGCTGTCCTATAAAACACCACTGTACAGTTAACCTATTAAACTACAATATTACTCTACCTAGTCAGCTATAAGGTGATAACAAGGCCCAGGCAACAAAAAAGTCCCTCTAGCTTATCTATGCAGCTGGCCCCTGCCAATCCTTTCATGAGACACCCACAGGCCACCCTGCCCCCACCAATTCCCTTGCAGCTTATCCCCCTGCCTCTCCTTTTCCCTTTTGCATAAAGGCACCTCAATCTAATAAATGAGCTGTTCACTGCAACTGTCTCCCGAGAGTTCTTCTTCTCATGTGCTCACACGAAAGCTCTGTCCACCCAGCTCCGTGGATGAACAGGGGTGTTAGTGTGCAATGACTGCCTAAGTAATCCACAGACCCACACGACCCAAGGCAGTTCCAACCCCATTGGCCAAGAGCTCCCCTGTCTGTACCCATGTGGGCCCTGACTTATACAAGCCACATAAAACAATCCCAAAATCGGGGCCATCCCTGGAAAGAAAAACAGTCACTTCTCTAGGATACAGTCCATGACTAGCCCCTCCTGCTCTAGCATACTCACACCTCTTGACTACGCTTCTTGGGGAAGATCATGGGCCTAAAACCAGGATGGGAGTCCAATACCATCAACCACCCTGCAGCAGCCCTAGCCTCTCTTACCCCCGATTCCACTCACTTCTAAATAGGGAATGAAGAAGATGGATTCACCAGTTGCTCTGAAATATTTGTTAAGGGGTAGATGGGTGGATGGATGGATGGAGCTCCTGGCAAAGGGACTTAAGAGTAACTAGAGAACATCTGTGTCCAGTTCCAGCATTGAGGAGTCCCTGTGTATCGAGTGTATGACAAGGGCAAGGTGAAGGGTTATCCTGTAAGTAACCAACACCCCTCTGCTTCCATGACTAAATAAACATCCCACATGCTGGATAAATGAAAGAAACACACTGGGACATAAGGCAGGGCTTCCATAGTGAAAGGCAAGGAATACCAGCCCAGGCCCCACTCAAGGCAGCTCTCCACATGAAGTCAATTAGAGGAGGGAATGGTGCTGCCTCAGGAGGGAAAAGTCAAGTGCAGCAGCCCCTGTCATCCTGCTGATCAAGACTGTGATCAAGAAGAAAACCAGTACTTAATAAAGCACAATTAATTTCAAAGCTAAAATCTGCTAACGCCCAAGGGAGAGTCAAGACCAGAAGTTTTCTACCTAAAATAGCACAAAGATATGTCCCCAAGAACCAAAGGCAGCCTGTATATGTAAGCTAGCTACAGTGTCCTGGCATACTTTTCTCCAGCTGCCTGATCCCTGGCACTTGAAGGACAAAGTCCACAGCAGAGTCTTCATGGTACCCAAGCACAAAGTGAGGCACATTCAGCAGAAAACTGATTTCACCCAATGTCATTCCCTGGAGAAGAAAGCTGTCAAGGTGACAGACTCACTCCTGCCCCTAAGCTCAGGATCTAGCTGGGACTCATGATCAGGATCCATCAGTCAGGATAACTGTCACTGCTACCAGCCAGACCCAGAACAAGCTAGAGGGCCCAAAGTAGTGCCAAGTGTCTGGGGTACGGCAGGTCAGTTGGGGAAAACACATGCACACTCATAAATACACACACTCTTGCCTGTACTGCACTGACCAGCCAAGGGCTCCACTGTAACACAACATTTGTACACATCCGGTCCTATTTCATCCTCACTGTAACTCACCAGCTGGTGAGGAAGGAAGTGCGGACCTGCTCCTAGGAGCCAAGTCACACTGAGAGTGAAGGCACTCTGCAACTGATGGAGGCCGAGCCAGGCTTTTCTGAGCTTCCGATGGATGCCTCACACGAGTCCCTGGCTCGCTCCACCCTACCCATGACAGCTGTCAGCAGCTCGGATAATATGGACAGATGTTAGAGCACATGGCTCACTTATTACACCAAAAGACCGGGAAACGTAAACTGTGTTTTATTTGAACAGTGCACACGCATTCGCTGTCACGGAGCCCTGAGAAATCCATCATCCCTAAATGCATGCATTCATTCAATTAGTGGTTCTCCTGTGTGGGAAACAATGGGTATTTCTAAGAAAACTGATAATAAAGCCAGCTGCAGAAAACCATAAACAATGTATGTATTTTTAAATTAACAATGCATACACACAGCTCAGAGAAAGTTCTATTTAGGGCCGCCTGGCTGGGGAATCAATTCTAGGAATATAAAACCAAACAAATGGAACAAAAATAATACACACACAAAACATATAATGAACATACATATGTTGTGTGTGTTTGGCTCACTTATTGCATTATATATGTGTGTGTACATATGTATACACATCAAATGAAAATTCTAAATACCAACATTAGTGTCCTACCTGCTATTTACTAATTCAAGTTTGTTCAAAATAAGTGGTTGAGTGGTTCCAGACCATGTATCTCTCTCCACACTTCATTCCAGGGGCAGAGAGTGCAAAGAATCCCTGTGTACTTGAAGTGTAAAAAGGAAAGTACCTGGAGACCCAGAAACAGCAGCTGCTTTCCTATGGGGCAGGCTCCAAAGCCCTCTCCCATCCTCCTGAAGGTCCCTATCTTCTGTGGCACTTCCTCCACTCTCCAGCCACCCAGCATCACAAGCTCTAGGCACAGGCTGAAAATTAACCCTGCATGTGTTGTGTGTAAGGTCCTACGTCCTGTTCATGGCCATCCAGTGTAAAAACAAATCTTTGAGATGCCGCTGCTCCTAACTACAATGGGAGCACGTGCCTTACACTTCCTCCAGCTCAGCCCTTGGACCAATCAGGCCAATTGTAGCTGTCTGGTCCTCAGCCTCCTCACCACAAAATTAAAACAAGACCAGTTCCTTGAGTATGGTGGAAAACCATTTACAACAGTACATGGAAGACAGGGGCTCATCACACAGAACTACCCCATAGTATGTGCCTATTTCTGTTGGTTTCTACATCAAAAACCATCATCAAATGTTGGAGTACTTCAGTTTCTAGAAAATATTTCTGCAGGAATCTACTTTCCTACTTGTCCCTTCAATCACAAAACAACAGATGCACCTTACATTGGAACAGCTCTCAGAGTTTATGAAGCATTTATAACACATTCTCTAGTGGGCTGCAGATGTAATGAACCTCACCCTTATAACTCCCAATAAAACCAAAAAGGCCACAACCAGCCTGAGGCCACACAGGCACCCCCACGAAGTCCTTGCTATTATGGTACTCTCTATCAGTTCAATTTTGGACTTCATTTGTGCCTCAAACCACTTTGGACAAAAGGTATAATGCATGTATAGAGTTACTAAAGAAGAACTGACCAGCAACTAACAAGAGGACCCAGGGATCAAGGGCACAGCCAGGTTGGAATCAAACTCTTGCTGTTCCCAACCCTATCCTCTTTCCCTGTCTCACCCTGCCTTCCTCATGGGACCAGGTGATTCACCCAGCCAGGCCAGAACATGGCAGGAGAGCCAGGTGAGACAAGCTTCTAAAAGGGAGAGGTGGCCCACAGGGGCAGGCATGCCGCCAAGGGCCCTGAGATGCTGCATCTAACATGAGGCACAGGACAAGTTTAGAAGCATCCAGATGGAAGACGAAGGGAACCTGAGCAAGAGGGTGCCTGCCCCTCAATGACGAGGCTGAGGCAACTGCAGGGAGAAGACTGGCTGGCTCTAGCAGCAAGGCCTGCCTGGCTACAGATAATCCAAACTAGGGGAATTCAAAAGGCATTTCAGTGTGGAACTAGAATGCCCACTCTGTGGGCAGGATTAACTTCCCAACCACATTCCCACCGCGTTCCCTCTGGATTCCGTAAAAACTGGCTCCTGCAGCACAGTCCCGCAGCTCTGTTCTACCTTCCCACTGAGCACGAGGTTCTGCTCTAGGCTCTGGGAGAGATCCAAACATGAAGGCAGCTTGGTTCCAGCTCTGGTCATGGGGAAAGAAGGCATGGGAGCCGAGAATGATGTTCCTGGATTTCAGTCATTCATCCACTCAACAATAGCACTAAGGGTCTACTGCATGTCAGGCACAAGTCTAGCTACTGGGGACATAGGGGTGAACAGTCTATAATAAATTCACTAGTAAGACACAAACAATAAACAAGTAAGGACCACACTGACTTTAGTTAGTACTAAGAACAGTGATGCTAATGCACGGAGGGTCATCAGGAAGCTGGTACACAATACAGACAACTGAAATAAACAACAGAACAAGCCAGACAGGCGTCTGAGGATGCAAAGGCCAGGGAGGAACAGCAGGAGCAAGCCCTACAAATTGCAGAGCAGGGGATGAGAAGAAAAGAGCTCATGTGATCTGGGATCATCAGGGTGGGAGGGTTTGGGCCAAGGTGGTAGATGAGGATGGGGTGGGCAATGAGCTGTCTGCCTGAAGTCTGGGCAACCTAAAGGGAACATGCTTGGGGAGAAAACCAGGCCATGGATATGGGTGTGATTGGGCACAGGGGAGCCAAAGGCCTGAGCAAAGAAGGCAGACTGGCATTGGTCCAACTTGCCAAGGGGCACCCAAACAGCACAACACTGGGAAACCTTAGCACAGCACAGAAAATGATCCACATAGCAAGCAGTGGCACCCCACTGATGGCTAGGGTTCCACAAAGAAAGCTTGGCCACATGACCTTGAGGGTGCTGTCCTCCCTAGGCTCCCTTGAATGTCCAGACAGGGACTGGTTGCAACAGCGGCAAGAAGCCAGTGCCCATGACAGCTGACTCAGCCTGTGCCAGCAGGCTGCTTAGAGACTCTAACTCACTCTAGTGGGTAGGGGCAAAGAGAAAGGGGAGGAAACAGAGGTCCTCCATGAGAGCCTGGGGCCCAACTCTGAATACTGAGCAGCCCTCCACCCCTGCCGAACACCCCAGTTGCTTCCTAGTGAGCTTTCATCTCAAGTGGAACCTACATCAGGAATGCCTGTCTGCTGACCAACAGCTCCACCACTCCCCACTGGTGTCTATACGCCCTCGTCCACAGCCACCAGCAAGGTGAGGACCTGAGAGCAGAAGTAAAAGGCACACAGCCCTGGCCTTCTAGTTTCCTCTAAAGCATGGGCTGCAGGGCAAGGCACGCAGGTGTCTGCCACTTGGTCTGGAAGACCCTTGAGGCCAACCAGGGCTATGTTCAGGACCTCCATGCCCATCTGCTGGTTGATCCTTGAAGACAGCCCCAAAGGTAAAGGTTCCTCTAAAACTTTAGACCACACACAGTATGGTGTCATCAGAGGTCCTCACTTGTTGAGTGGCTGGGCAGGTACTCAAGGGCAGAGGACAAAGAAATGTGGAGGATGAGCTGAGGTCCAGAAGGGGACCTCTGTACCTGGGCTCTCCCTCACTCTCCCCTCCAACAGGCCTTAGTGGCCACTGCCCAACTTAAACAAAGCCCTAGCTGACGCCACCCTCACTGTCAAATGTGTTTTTCCTCTGAGTTCCTCAGTTTTGTCTAGGAAAAGTCAAGGTGTTTTAGCACTCGCTCTCAGCTTCCAGGGGTGTGATCGGTGTCTTTTACAATTATCTTTTATTTTTACATAGCATTTCTTAGCTCAGTTGGCAAATTGGATATTTATGTGCCTCCATTTCGCAAACCATCCCCACCAATTATTCCTGTGAAGCTAATATTTTATTTTAAAAAATGGAGGGGATAAGGTTTTAAAACACTATGCTAGGGATGGTTACGAAAACAAGTTTACACACCACCAGGTGAGCCTAGGGCGCCTCACACAGCAAACAGGGCACACAAGAAGCTGAAGGTCATGAGTGACAGCACCTTCCAGAACCCACCCGCGCGTCTGGCCTGTATACCCCAGTCCTAGTCTAGAACTCCAGGTATGCCAAGGCAGCAGTGGGGAAAGGCATGCCTGCCTGCTCCCTAACACCAGAGAAAAGACCTGGGGTGGGCCCATGGCTAGGCCCAGCTCAGGAGACTGCCCAAGGGCCCCCAGGTGAGGACTTCAGGGAGGGCTGCTGGCACGACCAGATGACATGTGCCAATAGCCAACTTACACTTGTCCACTAATGCCATCCCATTAGAGTCCCTGCAGGTTCCAAGTCTGTCACTGCCACCTCCTGCCCAGTAGGCCCTCTATCTCAAGGGACCCTCTCTAGCCCACTATGGCCACCAGCAGTGACAGGACCAAAGTATTTCAGCCAGTTCTGGCCTCTGGGTCCCCATCTGGGGTTACTGCTTACCAGAGAACACCCTGCCTCATCTAACTGGACCACCCACCACGGGAAACAAAGCCACTCACAGTCTCCAGGGACCTGTAGACCTGCAGCTCAGAAAAAGTTGCCCCCTTGACCCTTGAATCTGTCAGGTCTTTAGTTCTAAAACCATTGTCCTTCCTCAAAGGGAAGCAATAACCAGAAAATGGAACAGAAGATTGAAGAGGACAGGGATGAAGTGCCAGGAACACAACACCAGGTTTGGGACATTTCACCCTGTACATGGCCCAATGAGCTGGTTACATTTAACCTCGAATTTAAGTTGAGGGGGGCAGGAGGAGAGTGCACAGACAGGTCTCAGAAGAATAGGTCTGAAACAAAAGTCTTCCTTCTATAAGTAAATACAATGACTGGCAGGTTCCATCTATGGCGCCTGCACCCAGGGTAGAACCTTGGCAGCCTCCCTTGGTACCCTCCCTCCACACTGGCCCAGGGAAATTCGCCCCCAGTTTTGGCACACTGAGGCCCACCGCCCACACTGCCCAGCATAAAGCAAAGGTTGGGGGAACAGAAAGCAATGCCTGTCTCCATCCTCTGTGCCCAGGTCCCCTCAGCCTTGCCAGGCTGTGCCTGCTACAGGGAAGTGACCAAGCTGAGAGGCATGTCCACGCTCACCCACAGGGGAAACAGGGTGTGTGATTTTTGAGTTTCACCCCCTGGGCCTCATTATGAAGGGAAGGAGTGGGGTGCAGATTCCAGCAGCTTCCCAGGAGGCTGGGGATCCAGTAAGGACCCTAAACTCCGGAGTTACCGCCCAGCCCTGGCACTTGGCACCAGTGCCAGGCGGATCCCCGGAACGCACTAGCGGCTTGGTCAACCCAGAAGGGACCCGAATGAGTGGCCAGCGCCTCTTGCCCCGCCAGGTCGCCTCTCAGCCCTGGAAGAGAGAGCCCGCAGCTGCTCCCCGCCTCGCCGGCCAGCGGGGGGGGAAAGGGGCCGGCTGGGAGAGAGTGGGGCGCTGGTCTCCCGCACCCCCCCAGTCCCAGCGGCGGTCGGCCCCGCTGATGGACCCCCGCAGCCTAGCCGGGTCCGAGACGGAGCGCTCGGGCCACCGCATCCGCGTCCCGACCCCCCACGCCGACCCGGGCGCCCCCAGGCTGCCGCCGCCGGCGAGGCAGGCTGCCCCGGGCCCCCGGCTTACCTGCCGCCGCCGGGGGCTGCGTCGCGCCGCCACCCCTCCCGGTGGGCGAGGCCGAGCGCCGGCCGCCGCAGCCCTTTGTGAGCCCGCCGCGCACCGAGACTGCCCGCGAGCCCGGGAAGCTGGATAGCGGCGGGCGGGCGGGAGGAGGGGTGCGGGCGCGCCCCGGACGCGCGCGGCGCACGGCACGCAGGGGTGCACGCGGGGCGCACCCCGCACCCGCCCGCGTCCCCGCCGCGGCCTCTCCCGCCGCCCCCGCGCCCGACCAGCGCTTCCTTCCCGGAGGCGCCGCGCCGCGCCGCGCGGCGGAGCGTCCGCCCGGGAGACAAAGATGCTCGGGCGCCGGAGGCGGCGGCCGCGGGGACCCTGCGGGCGGGCGCGCCTGGGACCGGGTCCTGCGGGACTGACCTCGGGGACGGGGCTGGGGCCCACTTCCCGCCGGCCGCCGAGGCGCCCTGGGGAGCGCAGCGATGCCCGGGCGCGCCCCGGACCTGCCGGCTCGGTCCTCGGGCCGGAGAACAGGTGAAGGCGCGGCGGCCCGGCCCGCACCGTGCCCCCGGCTCCGCGCTGCCCTCTGGCGGGCTCGCTCGGGAGCGCCGCGGCGACGGCTGCAGGGACCGCGCCCTGCTCGGCCAGCTCCGCTCGGAGCGGAACCCGCCCGCCAGCGCCAGCAGCCCCGGGAGGGCGGCCTCCGCACCGCAGATGCCCAGGCGCCTGCTGGCAGCCAGGTCTTCTCACACCGAAAACGCCGCGTTTCTGACACCAGTGTTGCCTTGGCACCCGACCTAAAGGGTCTAAACGCGGGTCTTTCCTAATGGAGAAGACCCTAACCTCTAACACTGCCACGTGTGTCCTACAGAAAGCCAGCCAACCGCCCACAGTGGGCACAGACTCCTCAATCCCTTGAAGGTGGTCCAGTCACCTGTGACCTGTTGGTCCCTTTCATGAGTGGGGGAAATGGTTTTCTGGAGACGAAGTTCCCAGGACACTTACATTGGTAACCTGCAGGTCTAAGATGCACAGGATGCGCTCCTCTGAGCAGATCATCACTGGTGCACCCCAACCACTCCATTTGCCTAGGTGTTCTTTACTCCTTTTGGTAAATTAGGATGAAGCCCCAATGTGGGGATTTCTGAAGAAGAGTGTGACGTAAAGGAACAGGAAGCCTGCATGGGGTGGGTGATGAGAGATTCTCTTCTTGCTGCCTGAGCTAGCTGAGACCCTCGGGAGGAGGGTTGGGGGAAAGCTCAACCCAGAGCTGGCTGGACTAGAGGCAGATCTAGTGAGAACTTCCCCTTCACCTCCTCCTCCTCCAGGAGTAACCTTAGCAAGCCAGCTTTGTGGCTCAGGTGCCAAACTAAGACAGCAAAGGCACAACCCCAAGTTGTTGTTGTGCCAGGCCCAAGTTCCAGACCCACCCCCACCTTGAGGTGAGCATATCTTCACGGTTTCTTTTCCACCACCTTAATCATTCTGTTGACGCAGCTAACAAGTTTAGTTTCATGTAGGCAATGGACCACGTTTTTCCCAAATGTCAGTGATGGAACGGCAGCAAATGCTCCCTAGCCTTAAGCGTTGAGTATAGGGTCTAAAGGCACCCATCCATTGTGCCATGGAGCTCGGCCCCTAAGCCCGTGTTCTTTTGAGACGGGGTCTCACTACCTTAGCTCAGGCTACCCTAGAGTTCACTATCCTGCCTCAGCCTCCGCAACACTAGGCTTATAGGTGTGAGACAGCATTCCTTGCTATCAGCTTGTCTTTTTCTTCAAACAAACCCACAGGACATTAGGCACCTGCCTAAAGAGCTACACAACCCAAGTGTCTTTGTCTGGGAGTAGTTTGAGGCTATTCCCCTTAAATGCCCTTGAACTCTTTATGGAGTTTGCTCAAGGATAGAGGTTAGGCCCATCCTTGCACCCTAGAGCAACAGGGTCTGATGTCCATAGCATCAAAGGATCAGGCCACCTCCAGCTTTATTCAGGACCACTAAATCTGGTGGTCTTAAATCAACCCACTATTATTTTTCTCCTTTATTATCCATAATTAGATACATTGAGTGAGCAAATAATGAGTTGGTATCCCCAGTTACCCAATTCCCCTGTTCTGTGTCCCCAATCAGCTGGGTATCATCTTCCATGAGCAAACTGGATCAGTCCATGGGGTAGGGGATTATGGATAGCCTAGGAGTCAACCTGGTTCCGCCTCCCTTTGTATGTTGTTACTGAGGGGGGGCAATGTCTCTGGATATTCTTCTCCACCATGGCTCTTACAATCTTTCCGCCCCCCCTCTTCCGCTCAGTTCCCTGAGTCATGGTGGGTGAGTATTAAGGCTGCTTTATTGTTGAGGTCTTGGGGGGGGGGTCTCTGTACTTCTGCTTTAGGTTGTGTGGAAAATCGTTGGTGTCTGGCTGGCTGGCTTATCCTGGGTTGACTGATTGGCTGTGGATATAGGTCTCTTGCTTATCCCACCACTCTCTGCGGGATTTCATGTGGATCCTCCACGGTAGATCTGGAGTGGCTCATCTCTTGCCAGGATGTCAGTTATTGGCCTGTGGTTTGTTGGTAGGGTTGGAGGGGCCACAGGTCTCTCAATGCCTTCTGAAAAATACAAACAGAATCTTCACTGGAGAGTGAGATCAGTATAGGTTACCTGAGATACACATTTCTGAATTGGCTAGATTCTATTGTTAGTAGCCTCTTTGTAAGTCACTTATAAAGTGCATTTCTCTTTGGGGTCCCAAGACTTTGGTTCCCAATGCGTTTCATCCCGAGTCCCCAGTTCCAGTTAAGGGCTCCCTGTCACTGAGTGGATTATTTAGCCAAATTACAAACTGTTGATTACCTCCCCCAGGCTTTGGCCCCTCCATTGCTCAAGTGTTAGTTTCTTGGTTTGCTGTTCTCTCCCAGTAGGAGGTGTATTCAGCCTACTCATGGTGGCAGATTGTGTTTCATATCAGTGGTCTCTGTTTACTCCAGCTGTCATTGACCAGCTTCCCCTGGCAGCTTGTGCAGTGCCCTCCAGCACTGTACTAACTACCATCTGGGGGCTGGTTACCATTCTAGACCTCGCAGGGTCTCTCGATGCTGATAGGTGGCTTTCTGTGTTTTTTTTTTTTCAGCAATGGGATCCTACCTCAGGCCTGAGATGGGCATTCAAGAGCTTTGACAGAATCCTGCCTTGTTTTTGGAACTTCATGGTTCATTTTGGTCACCAGTTCAGTGGGGGGAAGGAGCCGGTGACTGGGACCAGGAATTGCAGGACTAATCCATTTTCTACTGGCTTAGACTCTTTCCCCTTCTATTCATGGCCCCTCTTGCCAGCCATCACCCACTACTTGCAAAATAGGTTAGCATATGTAAGTGAGGATTTTATGATTTTGAACCTATTTTGGTTTAGCTTCATGTTTAAGTCATCACCTTCCCCCTCCCCCATCTTTTACTCCTCTTTCCTAAAGTCTCACTTCTCTCGACTGGTCTATGAAGAGTTTATGGTTAACCTGGTTAGGAACCGCATATGAGGGAGAATATGCGGCATTTGTCTCTCTGTTCTTTTGAGAGTTCACTTAGTAAGATCTACTCCAAGTCAGACCCTTTTTCTTTAAATTTCTATATGTCATTTTTCCTTTCAGC
Organism: Zapus hudsonius; assembly: GCA_004024765.1. Taxonomy (NCBI): domain Eukaryota; kingdom Metazoa; phylum Chordata; class Mammalia; order Rodentia; family Dipodidae; genus Zapus; species Zapus hudsonius. The sequence continues at coordinate 81,234 of PVHP010001848.1, read as the reverse complement.
TGAGTAAAAGTCCATCGTGTAAATATACCACAGTTTTGTTATTCATTCCTCCATGGATGGGTGTTTGGTCAACCCACTATTTTTAAAGACTTTTTAAAGAACCTTGGACTAGACATGGTAGTCTAATCCTTTAATCCTAGAATCTGGGACTCTGAGGCAGAAGGATCGCCATGAGCTCCAGGTCAGTTTGAACTAAAGTGAAGCCCTGCTTTAAAAAAAAAAAAACCTTGGAGTGGGGAAGGCCTTTCTAGATGTCCTACAAAACTGAAAAGCAATAACTAGTTTGGCTTTATAAAATCCCTGCCTAGCTGTGGGACCTTCCTGAGAGGCATGGAGGACACAGGGTTAAAGGGAAGTTGAGATTGGCCTGGAACCCCGATAATCTCATCCTGAGACCGGCAAGAGTTCAGCTGACTCCTTCCCTCCCCAAACTCCAGCCACCTGACAGGCCCCAGCAAGCCCTGATAACTCCAGGCATTTCAAGGCCTGAGTTTGCTGGATTTCACATAATTCAGCTATAAGGTATAACAAGGCTCAGGTAACAAAAAATTCCTTCCAGTAACCCTTTCATGAGACATCCAGGGGCCACCCTGCCCCCACCAATGCCCTTGCTGATTATCCCCTGGCCTCTCCTCCCTCCTGCATAAAAGCACCCTCCCCAACCTAATAAATGAGCTGTTCACTGACATTGTCTCCCAAGAGTTCTTTTCTCTCATGTGCTCACGGCTGTCCCAAAACTCTGTCCACCCAGCTCCATGGATAAACTGGAGTTTGATACACAACAACCTCCTAAGTATCCACAGACCCACAGCTGGCAACCACCTCCATAAGCAGAGTCAACATGAAATCCAAAAAAAACTGCTTGTAAATCATGTCATAGTTAATTCTGATAATATATAGATAACATGAGAAGCATTTTTAAAAAGTGACTCCTTGGTGAATTCTAGCCTTTTCCAGATACATTTCTGCCTTCTATAAATTTTCAGAAGGCTTTCAAAAAGAACCTCAACTTATTCGAATAATAAGTATCTTTACACAGTTAAAAGAACCCTCTAACAGGTTGGAGAGATGACTTAGTATTTAAGTGTGCTTCCTGTGCAAGCATGAAGGCCAGAAGGGGCCTGAAACTGTTGGGGTTCAAATGTCCAGATCCCAGGTAAATGGCTGGGTGGGGCCACATGGGCTTGTAACCCCAGTCTCACAAAGGGGAACAAAGAGATCAGCTTGTGGGCTCTAAGAGTAAATTCTGCTGTCAGTAAGACTCCGGCTAAAAGCAAAGACAGGGAAGAGCAGTGGGCAGAAGAGCAGTGAAGCAGGACATCCAATGTGCACCACAGCCACCAGAGGAGAGGTCCCCACTTCCCCACCCCTAGTCACAAGAGAACACATTGGTCCCACAAGGGCACATACATGTGCATGTATGACACTCCCACTATGTTGCACACACATATACACTGGAGCAAGCAAACTACATAAATAGAGAACATTCAAAAAGAATCTCTAACAATGCTGAGTTTAGACTCAATCAAGGACATGTAAACACCATCTTTTGCTTGAAACCCAACTATGTGATGAAGTTGCATCAAACGGGTAAGGAAGGCCTCATTCATGTCCAGGCTGCTCGTTACTTATATTTCATTCAATCAAAAAAAGAGAGATTAAAAATGGTCCACTTTGCCAACTGGTGTAATAGTAGATATGCCTGTCATTGGGGATTTGGCTGGATTTGAAACCTGCTCTATGGAGGGAATTTATGCCTGGTACTGAAATCCTAGAGCAGATTGTGATGTACTTGCTGTTTGGATGATAATGATGCAGAATTTAAGTTAATCAAATTGTAATTAAAAAAATGCATCCCTCCTGAGGAGTAGAAACCAATGATGGGGAGGGTAAGTATGTAAGTGTGAGGGATCCCTCACTAGAAACATTGATGGAGAGGTACATATATATGTAGATATGGAGCAATCTTTCACTAGAGATAAGGCCTTAGTACAGGATAGGTGTAAAAAATGATATACTTTGATGGGACAGTAAAAGAAGACTCTACTTTTGGTATTTTCTGTCTCCAATACTAAATTAAATTCTATTTTGTCTCATTCTTCTAAAAAAAAGAGTGATTGAAATAAAATTAAACAGGCAGCAAGCAGTCCACAGTGTAATGGGAATTTGGCACAGTGGATAAACACATGGGATTTTACAGATGCATTTTCCCCTGAGTTCATGTTCTTTAATGCTAAAGAATTAGACACTTGGACAGAATTATTTTTCTTTTTACACGTTTATTCTAGATTAAAATCAGTTAAGGGAAGGGGGGAATGGGATAAGGGAGCAGTCCAGTCACCATGTGGTCTATGAGGCTTATAAATCATCATCAAAAGTGCACAGAATCACCCAAAAAGTGAAAAAAAAAAAACAGAAATAGCACACATGTTAAAGGGAAAATTCCCTCCCCCCCCCCACTCTGAGCCCAATAATGAGATCAGAGAGGGGAAGCGGCTCAACTCACCTGCCCGGTCTGCACACCTCCAGCCCAGCAGTCAGGACAGGAAAAAACCACATGTCCCAAGTTCAAGTCAGGACTTTTAAAGATCTTTGCTGGGGGAGTGGCAAGGCTCCGGCCTTGGAGTGTCCTTGATAGTGTGACATGAGGTCTGAGGCCATGCCCTATCTACCTGTGGGAGGGGTCTTTCTCCTAATCCTTCTCACACAGGACAAAAATACAAATGCATTTAAGCACATGAAAACATACTTGAGGCTGTGTATCTAGTTCTACATTAGAACCTTTGCCTGGCATCCATGAGGCCCTGGGTTCAACCCCCTACACCACAAATTAAAACTACACTGTCATTGTTTCTACCTCTGAGAGACAGTGGGTGTGAGTGGCACAGTATGTTCCAGAGGTCAAAGGGAAAAACTTGCAGTACCACTGTGGTAGTTTTGATGTAGAAATTCCCCATGACAAACAAAGCCTTAACAGCAAGAGGAAAGTGGAGTTTCATTTATTATCACGAACTTAGGAATTTACTACACCAGCTGGCCAAGCAAAGATGATGCATTGGCCCTGAGCCCCTGTTGCAAAGGGGTTTTACAGTAGGGTACAGAGATGTGTATGTGACATCACACATGTAAATTAACAAATCTGGTAGAACACAAGAGAGCTCAAAGTTTAAAATGGGTTCCTGAGAAAGGTAGATAAACATCTGTTCTCACCTCCTCCCCTACCTTCCTTTCTTGATCAAAGCTTGTAGAATTTACAGCCCAAATGAAAGGGCCAGTTAACAAAAGCAAGTTAAGTCACAAGTTGCATTTGGTTTACCATGATTTCTGGAAGTACAGATAACCCCCATAGACATAGACAAAGGAGTGACAGCAAGCATTCTTAGACCTTTCTTATCTCATCCTAAACTTGTGTTCACAGACCTCAAACAGTTGCTATCTCTTTCCCCTTAATCTTCCAAATTTGAGTAATATTCCTTCAGTAGTGTTTTTAGCAATATCCTAATCTTCCATTACAGTTTGATTAAATGTCCCCCCAATAGACTAAAAAATACATGAAAGATTTGTCTCCAGCTCTGGGGATGGAGGAGGATTTTGGTGATTCTGGGGTGAATGTAAAATTCTAGCTATACATATGCAAAGGGAGCTGAAGTCTGGCAGTCCTGCTACTGTTTTAGTTAGGGACAGTGTGCTTGCTTGTTTTGGAGGTGCTGGGCCTCTATCTCTCTGCTTGGATCTATGAAAGGAGGCCAGCCTTTTTCTTCATTTTTGGAACTTCCCCTGGATCTGTTATTTCAATAAATACTTTCCTCCCCAAATTGTTCCTGGTTTGGAGATTCATCCCAGTGACATGTGGCTGACCACGACCACCTCACTGCTCAGGGTACTGTAGACAACATAACTTCTATGAAAGAAAATTTGATCATTTAAAATTTTCTATGCACATGCCTTGTTACATTCCATTAGTCAGTCATCTTTCTGCAACAAATACCAAAGATAAATAACTTATTAAGGTGAAAATGGTTATTTTGGCTCAGATTTGAAAGTTTCAACATGTGGCCCGGAGTCCCTGGTTCTGTCCTGTGCTGAAGCAGTACATCATGGAAAGGACATATAGCAGAGGAAGCTTCTCAAATCATGGCAGCCCAGAGTGAGAGGAAGAGATCTACATCCCGTAGTCCTCTTCAAGAACACGCTTACAGTGAACTAAGACCTCCCGCTAGGTACAGCCCCTTTACACCACTTCCCCATGGTGCCAACCTTTCACAAATGGGCCTTTGGGTGACATCTGTCTAAGTCAGACCTGTCCAAACTGCTGCCCACATGCCACATGGGTCCCAGGATAGCAATGAATGCCACCCAACACATTTGTAGGTGACAATGTCAAAAAGTTGTAAATTCCTGATAAACCAGAGCAAGTCCCTTGATCTAAAAATTCCATCTATGAATTTTCTATAAGAATAGCTCACACGGGTAATGTATGTATTACTGTCTGTAAAGTAAGTAATCACCAGCATCCTCCATGTTCATGAGTATGGGAGTTACAAACACATGGACATATCCAAACACGAAAATTGCATTTAGCTATAAAATGTGAAAACCCATGATGAATGCATGTGGGTAGTTAAGTGAAAGAACAGAGCTGAACATGTGTGTAGTGTCCATCATGTGTGTGAAAAAAGGAGAAAGGAAGTTGTTTGGGGAGGGGAGAAGGACACCTGTGATCCAAACACTTGAGAGGCTGAGGCAAGAGGATTGTGAGTTTCAGTTTAAGGCAGGCTTAAGACACATAACAAGACTCTGGGGGGGGGGGAGGAATTAAAAGATAGGGGAGTGGAGAAGAGAGAAGGAGAGGGAAAAGAAGGGAAAAGGTTGACCCAATAGATGTTTTCATCCAGTTATGAGCCTCTATCAAGATATTACAAGAATTCAATAAAATATTGATCACCCTGGCAAGGAAATTAGTGACCACGTCAGGAGGAAAAGTAAAAATTTTAATTGGCTGTCCTCTTTATTTCTTAAATATTTAATAGTATCTACCCCTGAATATTTTTTCATTATCATTCACAGCCCTAGATCTGAACCCTTCAGAGGATAAAAGACCTGTGACATTTCAGTAAAATAAAGGAAGCTACTCACTACACAGAGATTAGGAGAAAACGAGAGCAAGCCCAAATCCTTTCCAGGGCACACCCTCAGTGACCTAAAGCCTTCCCACTAGATCCCACCTCTTAAAGGTTCCATCCCTTCCCAATAATTCCAGGACCGGGGAAACCTTTAATACATGACCTTCAGGGAACACTTGAAATCTCTTCCCTTTTTTCTGGGGAGTGGGTACAGGCTCTTTGATCCAGTGACCTAAGTAGGTTTGGACCAGGTGGCTGTGTTGCCTACTGCCCACTAGTGGCTATATTTGTGAATTGCAGGCCTGCTGCCAATACCTGCAGCACCTAACCTGCACCAGTGCTCCCCAGGCCAGACTTCCTGTCCAACCAGCTTCCTACAGGCAAGAGGCTAAGTAAAGCTGGACACAGATTCCTCAGCACTGGCCATACTTATTTTTAAACTAACACTTAATTTAGGTCACCTAGGAGCTCACTCTTGCTGCTTCCTCCCTGCTGGTGTTATGTGATGATGTGAGCCAACTTCCTGCTCATGATTAACCCACTATAAGCCAAAATAAACTGTTTCCTTCCATTGCTACAGGCAGGGATGGAGGTTATACATGGGCTCAACAACCTGGACTTCCACTCACCAAGGATGACCTGGCTATGGTGATGCTGAATGCAAAGTCAGCCAGCAGCAGAGATCAACTCTTAGCCCCTGATAGGGCACCATTCCCAGAGTGACCAGCCAGCAACCTGTGGCAAACTGACAAGAGGTGGGCTTGTGACAATAAAACTGTATTGTCAATTTGATCAGATTAGTAATCAAATAAGAGACATGCTCCTTTGGTGGGCCTGTGGGGTTGATTCCAGGAAGAATTGATGGAGGGAGGGAGGGAGACATTCATCCAGAGTGAGAAGGCCTTCTGGTGTGGAGTTTATATAAAGAAACTCTAGGAGATAACAGGCCCCTTGGCCTGGCTGCCCAGGCCACTTGCTAGTGCATGCATCTGCCCTCTTGCTGCCATCCTTCATGAGCACTGAAACCTAGCTTCAGGAGCTTTTCAATGTGGACAGAAGACCAGCAGCTTTGCAGGAATTCCTCCAAGTCTTCAGTGTCAGATTAGGACCGCTGAAACATCCTCTTTTGTGGACTAAGTAGCTCCCAGGCTCTCTGACTCTCCAGCCTGCAGACAGCCACTATTGGACAGTCCTCCCCATATCCTGTAAGCTAATATAAATCTCCTTACTTAAACTAACACATTCTTTCCAAATACAAGGAAGAAGATTTTGGTTTATATACTAAGAAGGATGTTCTCTTATAAAACTCTCAAACACTGAAATAGTTTATCTTTCATTCCCATACTGAAGGTATAAATGATTAACAAAGACATGTCCTTATTCTGTGGGATGGCAGAACAATCAACTCCCTTAGCGATACTGCTCAGCATCAGCTTGCTGATCTCACCTCCATTGTTAATACCAAGAACTTCAGCTTCTCATCCTCACCTCTCCCTTCATTCTTGTGTTGTCCAAAGCAACATGGTCTGGCAGTCAAGATACTGTGTCCCAAATAACGCCCCAGTCAGCTGGGCCTGCATGGTAGTTTCCTCCTCTATCAGATGGCTCCAAAAATCCCCAACTCCCAGGATTCCTAAGAGAAATGCATCCTTCAGGGTATGAGTTGGAAAATCACCAAAACAAAATCTAATAGATTCTCTCATGACACAAAGGTTTATTTTAGAAGAGAGACAGAGAGACATTGCATGGAAAGGTCTTTGACAACCATGGAAGCAAAGTATCTTCCTAAAAAGTGAATGCCATTTTCCCCCCAGATTTAAGATGCAATTTCTGCAAAAAAAAAAAATCCAAACTTTCCAGCAATCAATGATTAATTATAAACAACAGAAACCTCTGGCTCCCATTCAAGAGTCACAGCAGACAGACTGCAGGACACAGCTGCCCAGAGAGGAGCACAAAACCTAGCCCTTACCTTCAGCAAAGCCTCTGAGGAGGGACCCACTGCAGGTGCTGGCATGCCTGGGAAAGGCTGGGCTTTGTACTATTAATAAGAGAACAATTTCATCCTAGTAAAAGAAGAGTGGAAAGTGACCAATGAGCGGATCTTTGTTCTCAAGACTGGGGTAGAAGACAGAGTGATGGTCACAGAGATGAGCTGTGGCTCAAGGTACACTTACAGCAGAGGCAGTGTCAAGTAGGAACAGCAAAGTTCTGTATCTATATATTCAACCAGCAAAGAAGTGAAAATATTTGATCTGGGGAGATGGCCAAGTGGGTAAACTGATTGCCCCATGAGAAAAAACATTGGGAGGTAGGTAGGGGTTTGAATGTAAAATGTCTCCCATAAACTCATATATTTGAATACTTAATCCCCAGTTGGTAGAGTTGTTTGGGAAGGTTGTAGAACTTGTAGGAGATGGAGGCTTACTGAAAGAAGTATCTCAGGCCACCACTGGGAGGCAGGGAATTTCAGGACCAGGTTTGGGGCGGGGGGAGAATTGGTGAGGTCCTCACTAGCTAGCTAGTTTAATCACATCAGTGAGCTCTAAGGTCAGCTAAGACCCTGTCTCAAAGAATAAAGAGGAGAGTGACCTAGTAAGACAGCCCATTCCAACCTCTGGCCTCCATACATTCATGCAGACATATCACCCACACACAGACAAACATATTAACATGCACACACACTACACACATAATCACTTCCAAATAAAGAGCTGAATATGTTTAGGAAAAGCATAATTGGGAGGTACTTCAGTAGTAGAACACGTGCTTAGTGTGTACAAGGCACTGGGTTCAAAATCCAGCAACACAGCAAGGAAAGGATGGAAGGACGCAAGGCAGAAGGGAGGGAGGAAGAAAGGAGAGGAGGGAGGAAGGCAGAGAGGGAAGGAGGAAAATACTTGAAACAAAATATTTGTGTACTGAATACAGACATTTTTCTTGTCACTATTTCCTAAACAATGCAACATTAAAAAAAAATTTATAGCCACTTGTGGTGGCATACATGTTTAATCCCAGGAGACCGAGGTAGGAGGATCACTGTGAGTTGGAGCTCAGCCTGAGCTACATAGTGAGTTCCAGGTTTTCCTGGGCTAGAGTGAGACCCTGCCTCAAAATAAAAGGTATTTATAAAGCATTGACATAATAATAGTTATGACAGACCACCTTGAGATGAAGTAAAATCTAAAGGAGAATGTGTGTAGGTTCTATGTAAATGCCATGCCATGTTAGTAAAAGAACTTGATCATCTGCAAGTTTTGGCATTCTCAAGGGTCCTGAACCCATCCCCCAGCCTTTGTGGATACTGAGGAGGGACTTTCATGAGTACAGCCACTTCAGCATGCCTGCATGAAAGCACTAGCTGTACCTGCACCAACAAGCTTCTATCAGAGGATGAGGTGGGGAGATTGGGACAGGAACACATCTGCCCAAAACACCTTAATGTGAATGAGCCCAAGGAGGAAATGTCAGGAGGTGGGTGTGAGGGTTTGAATGTAAAATGTCTCCCATAAACCCACATATTTGAATACTTAATCCCCAGTGGGTGGAATTGTTTGGGAAGGTTGTGCAACTTGTAGGAGAGCCTTACTGGAGGTAGTAAGACAGGCCTTGAGATGTTACAGTCCAACCCCCACTAGCTCTTGCTACTTTCTCCCTGCTTATGTGAAGATGGTGGCCAGCTGTCTGCTCCCACCATGCTTTCCCTGCCATGATGAAACTTGCCCTCAAAACTGTAAGCCAAAAGAAACTTCCCTTCCTTAAGGTGCTTCTGGTTAAGTATTCTGTCCCAGAAATGAGAAAGAAACTGATATAGTGACTCTGTCTGAATAAAGAGGTCAAGACTCATGGGAGAAAAGGGCTACACTCTCAAACTGCTGCTCTCTAAGAGGCAACACAAAATTAGTTTCAAAAAGGACCCAGGGGGGAAAAAGGGGCTGGAGAGATTGCTCAGTGGTTAAGGCACTTGCCTCCAGTGCCTAAGGCCCTGAGTTCAATTCCCCAGGACCCACATAAGCCAGACCCACAAGGTGATGGCCCTGGTACATATTCTCTCTCTCTCTCTCTCTCTCTCTCTCTCTCTCTCTCTCTCTCTCTCTCTCTCTCTCTCTCTCTGCTTGAAAATGAATAAATAAAATATTTAAAAATAAAAAATAAAAAAATTTCTTAAAAAAGGACCCAGGATGACCCAAATCAAAGACAGGATCCACAGATGGGCAAAACTGGTTATGCTGAGAATTCCATGAATCTTCTGTGGGTATCCCCATAGGTCAGACCCAGGCCCCACTCTTGGAGATGTGTTGAAGAGGCCACAAACAGGCTGCATACCAGGCAGTAAGCCCCACTAGTGGGGACATGTCTAGGGACACCACTCGAGAACCATGACCAGGCAGAGCTATGACCTGATCAGATACCACAGAACTCAGTGAACCCAGGAAGCTCCCGAGTCTCCAGAGAAAAGATTTGAAGGGATTTGTTTCTTGGCACCAGGGTCTCTTTCTCTCTACTCTTGTGATCCTTTGATGCATTCTCAGAGATTCTTTTGTTAAAGGCACTCCTTACAGAAAGCCTAATCTTTGTGGTGCCAAGTTCCAGGATGGCTAGACACCTTCCTGCCCCACTGTGCCCAGCACCATAGGCAGGGACACCAGCCTGGGCTCGTGGGATCATGGGTCCTGATTGATAACAGCTGGTAGCATTCTGCTGTCTCTTCTTCTTCCAGGGGCCTTTATTGGTGCCCCTGGAGGCTCCTTCACAGTCTTGCCCCCAGTGTTTCTACTCTGGGGACAATACATTACACCAGGCCAGTTCTCTGGGGGATGCTTGCTTCCCTAGATGCACTTTTCTCCTTGACTTCCAGTGTTCCTGAAGGCCTTCATCCATGGCTAGCAGATGCCTGCACTCACACAGGCTTTGACTGCTTTGACACCAGACACACATGCACTCTCAGCTCAGGTACGGTATTTAGCATGAGCTGGGCCTCATTAAAAGTTTGTTGACTGACTGAATGAAAATATGTGTGAGACCCTGCTAAGAGGCATGGAGGATATACGGTATTGCTGAGACTGGAAGGCGTCCCACTGTCTCCTTCTGTTAAAGGAAGTTGAGGCAGGTGAGGCCCCGATTATCTCAAGCATATCCTGGACCCTCCAGCCCTCCAGGCAGGCCACAATGAGTCCTGAGATAAGCAGGCAATTCAAGGCCTAAACTCACTCCAGCTTTGTTTTAACAAAGTTTGTAATAACAAACCTGGACAATAAGGTTACAGTTCCTCTGCAGCCATCACCATTCTATACATGTCTAGAGTCACGTAGAAAGACCCCTCCCCAATTTATCTATGCAAACTAGGCATCCACAGGTTACTGGCCCCTGCCAATCCACTCATGAGACGTCCACAGACTACCCTGCCCCTACCAATCCCTTTGCTGCCTATGCCCCTACCTCTGTCTTTTCCTCTATATAAACAACCTTTATCTATACAATAAACAATCTGCTCGCTGTGGCTGTATCCCAAGAGTCATTTCTCTCGTCGGCTTACAGCTATTTCAAGGCTCTGTTCACCCAGCTCCATGGACGAACAGGGATAGATGCGCACTGCAACTCCCAACTAAGCCACGGACCTACACAGATGGAAGTTTCAGAAGGACTTCAGAGGCTGAGGAGAAGGGAGATGTCTCAGTGGGTAAAAGCACTTCCTGTACAAGCATGAAGACCTGAGTTTGACCATCACCATCCATATACAAAGTCAGGTTTGCTGCATATGCCTGTGACCCCATCCCAGAGTAGCTAAGACAGGAGCATTATTGAAGTTCCCTGGTCAGCCAGCATAATGAAAAAATGTAGAGTTTCAGACTCAGTGAGAGATTCTGTCTCAGGGAAATAAGGAGGAATAACAATAGAGGAAGACACTCCATATTCATGCACACTGGGTATAATCATACACGCACGTACATAATACACACACAAATGTATATGATACTCACATGCACACACACCAAACAAAGCACGTCAAGGCCTCCCTATCCCAGAAATCTATCTTATCAGCTGTGGATGCCCTTGGCTTTCAGTGTCAACCACCTATTAAAGAGTATGGTCTCTTGCAAGGCCCTTGTTGTGGTCAGCTTTCTAGTTGCTGCGCAGAAAGAACCCAAACAAAAGCAGCTTGTGGAGGAATGGGTTTATTAGGCTTACAGACTCGAGGGGAGACTCCATCCTGGCAGGGAAAACAATGGCATAAGCAGAGGGGTGGACATCACCTCTGCCACAACACTGGAAATAGAGGCAGGAAGGTGTGCCAAACTCTGGCAAGGGGAAGCTGGCTTATAACCCCATAAGCCCGCCCCTGACAACACAGCTTCATCGAAGTTGTAAACCCAAACTGCCATCAGCTGAGGATCAATCTATCAGAACATATTCATTTGTTTGTGGGGGACACCTGGATCAAACCATGACAGCCCAGTTATCACTTCAGTATGTTTGTATCTGGGGAGTGGGGCACAATGGGGCCAAAGCAAAGACTGACTGGGAGAGAAGACAGGGATTGAGGTCAGAGCTAGGATCAGTGAGAGGTCCATATCCAGACATCTGCTCTGCATCTCACTCCAAATAGCCCAGCCTCTCCCAAGCCTGGATGTCACAGAGTTACTAAGTATTTGAGAACAGCTGGAGGCCAAGGGTATGACTTACAGGTGCGAAGACAGCAAGAACAGAGGACCAGAGACAGATAGGTCTGCCCTTGAGACTGGGCAGGAAGGAGACACAGTGCCTCTGTCAAGGAGTATGGTGGAGACTGCACCCCCTGAGCTGGATCCAATCCGTGAGGGCCAACTGTTTTGCACAAATGGCCTTTCATGTTACACCAGAGGAAACAGTTCAGCCTTCCGAGATCAAGGACATTTTGTCTTTTTTCTTTTTAATTTTTTCTTTAAGTTCTGTGATTGACTATAGGGCTTCACATATACCATGCAAGTATTATTCCCCTTTCATATATATTCCCAGCCCCTTCTTACTTTTTTTACTTTGGGACTGCACCTGACAGCGTAGCCCAGGCTGGCCTTGAACTCACTCTGCAACACAGGAAGGCCTTAAACTCACAGTCCTCCTGCTTCAGCCTCCCAGACAGCTGGGGTTATAGGCCCATGCCACCATGTGAGCAATGTTTTATATAGAATTTATTGTTATTTTAGTCACAGAGTTATGTTGTGCACTGGATTTAATGTTGTGTATTTAGGAGACTAGGTTTGGTCAATGGAGACTATAAAGATACATACTTAAAACTACTCAGCTTGGGAGAGCCAAGGTCAGGCCATAATTCATCATCTTTAAAACTCAAAAATACTTCACATTTTAACCTCTGCTATGAGTTGAATTGTGTCATCTTCCAAAAGATGTTGAAATCCCAATCCCTAACACTTATGAGTATGATCTGACTTGTAACTGGGTCTCTGCTGATGAACAAGTTAATCTAAGGTCATTAGAGGGGTCCAAATGCAAGATGGCTAATGTCCTTATACAAACAACTTTGTCACAGAGACAGACATTCACAAAGAGAAAACCAAGAGAGGAACACAGCCACACACACCCGACAGCTGAGGCTCTCAGAGCCAACAGGAAAGCCCAGCACAGGTTTTTCCTCCAGCTTCAGAAGGACGCAGTCCCACTGACACCCTGATCACTGACTTCTGGCCCCCAACGCTGAGAGACAACTACCTTCTATCACTAAATCCACCAGACCTTCGGTACAGTCCACTCATATCTATCTGCATATTCAGCCAAAGAGAGATATGTCCAGCCTAGACATACCTGTGGGCAATAGCAAAGGTCTCTTCGTTGAAAGAGGGTGGCCAGCTGCATTGCCTCAAGTTCTTCCCATAAAAGGAGCTCTTTGTCCTTTCTCCACATTCTTTCAGGGTCGTCCTGAGTAGAATTCACTCAGAACCAAGGATCTGACTCTGACAAAGGAGAACTTCTGAGGCTATAAATTTAGCCATCTCTCAAGTGAGCATCTAAGACGGCTAAGTCAACATGATCATATATTCTGTGGAGGGAGATATCCTCACCCGCAGGTACGACAAGAGAGTACAGTGGCGGGCTGCACAGGATCCCTTTGCTTGCCCTCCAGAACTCTGCCCCTTTTCCCATCCTGCTCTGTGTCCAGGAAGCTGATATATGTGGGCTTGATGGGCTCCCAGCCCTCTGGCTTCCAGATAGACTTGCTCAATGGAATATACTGGAGTAAGATGAGCACAGTGAATTGAGCCTGTGCCCCTGCCAGCCTATAGCTACTACCCCAACCCCCCAATTCCTCTCCCACGGCAGCCAGTCTCACTGGATTCTAATAAGCACTCCCTCAACTTGCTCCTTTAGGCCTAGGGTGCTAATAGCACCCCTGAGTTTAGCCCCAGAGTATTGAAGTGTTGATTCCATTAATTCAGCCCCATCTTTAAAAATAGCCCTTTAACTGAATTCTCCTTTACCCCATCTGAAATCACCCTTGGTTTCCCACCGAGACTCTGACTGACTTAATTACAACTTAAGTATATATTAGGGTTCTTCAGCAAGATAGAGAGGGGAGGGAGGAGAAATAGGAAGAGTAGAAGGAGAAGAGAAGATTTATTAGGGGACTTGGCTTGTGTGACTATGGAAGCTGAGCAAAACCTCCCAGGCCAGCTGGAGACCCTGGGATGCAGGTAACATGGCTCAGACCAAGTTCAAAGACTCATAATGATTAAAGCCTGGAGTCCTCAGGCAGGAGAGATGGTTTAGCGGTTAAGGCACTTGCCTCCAGTGCCTAAGGCCCCAAGTTCAATTCCCCAGGACCCACATAAGCCAGACCCACAAGGTGGTGGCCCTGGTGCATCTCTCTCTCTCTCTCTCTCTCTCTCTCTCTCTCTCTCTATCTATCTCTATCTCTCTGCTTAATAAGCCTGGAGTCCAAAGATTAGGAACATGGAGTTCTAATGTCCTAGGGCAGAAGAGGGCATAGCAACTCTAGGAGAGAACATTAGAAAGACGAGTTCCTTCTTCCATTTCTATTTTCACTGGCCCACTGCATGGCACCCACCCACAATAAGAACAGATCTTCCCTACTTAGTCTACTAACTCACATGCTGATCTCTTCTAGAAACACCTTTACAGACATCCAGAGAAAACCCTTCACTAGTTCTCTAGGTAATCCTTCACTCAGTTCAGTTGACACCTAAAATAAACCATCCCAGCATGTAATTCATGCCAAGCACCACTGAAGCCAAACTAGAGATGCTCACTGCCTGGGAAAGATGGGCATTGATCCAACAATAACTCCAACAAAGGGAAATTTCAAATGAGGCAAACACAGGAAGGATGGCTCCCAACTAGAAAGGCATCTAATGAGAGAGGAGATACTCTCCCCTTACAGTTGGCTTATGCTCCAGGGAGTGAGAACAGTGTGGACAAAGGTGAAGGTCTTTGAACTGGCAAGAAAATGGAACCTTTCAGGAATTGAAGGAAGTTTTACATAGAGAGGCCAGTGGATTACACAGGCAGCATGCCAGGCCTTATCACATAAAGCCACATGAGCTGTGGCCCCAACAACCCATGCTACCTGAGACTTACCTATGCCCTTTTGCAGTTCTTTCCTTTGAGTGGACTCTGCCCCAATTCTGCTAATAGGACATAGCAAAAATAATAGGATGTTACTTCTGAAACTGGTTTGCAAAAGCAGACTATGGCTCATATTTTGCACACACACACACACACACACACACACACACACACACACACACACACACACCACCTCTTACCAGCTGCCACACTGAGACAGCACTGATACAACTCAGGGGGTGGCCTGTGTGAGGAACCCAGGCCTGAAGACACCATAGGTGTGAGCCTAATGATCCCCACCTGTAAGCATGTCCCAGCTGAGCTCCCGGGAGGCTGCAGACAACCTCCCAGCCAGGCTGAACTTCCACCTCTTGAGAGAAAGAGAGCAGGGGCATCAACCAAGTCAGGCCCTGATTGCTGGCTAACAGGGAGTGGCAATAATAAATAAATGTTGGCTGTTTTAAGTTGCTAAGTTTTGGAGTAATTTGTTAAGCAGAGAGTTATCCTGAGACAGCTGTCTTAGCATTTCAATGCTATGATAGATCATAAATCCCTGAAATAATCAATTTATAAGGAAGAAAGGTTTATTTTTGGCTCATGGTTTCACAGGTTCCATTATTTAGGGGCCTGTGATGAAGTAGTACATCCTTACAGAGTGGGTGGGAAACACTTAACTTTCTGGAGACAGGAAATCAAAGACAGAGGAGGGACTAGAGTCTCAAGATTCCTGTTAAGGGCACTGGTCCCAAGGCCCTAACTTCCTTCTACTAGGCCCCACCTGCAAAAGGTCCCATCACCTCCCAGCAGTGTCACTGCTAAGCCTGACAGGTGTGCTTTGGGGACACACTTCCAAATCATACAGAGAACAACCCATAGGCATAGCACACTCCATTCACACACAAATTCTGAGGGACTAATAAATGGCAGGTAAACTGCAGGTGCTGACAGCATACATTTAAATCTTGGGGACAGTTATTTTTTGAGCAGTTAACCCGAGAATATGATTTAAAATTCTGAAGGAACAACAGGGGACAGAGGGAACAGCCTCCTCTCAATGAGCACTAATGTTCCCTTATTATGGATTAATGTTATTAGTTTCTGTCCACAGAGAGATTATATGCATATACAAGCAAATATACTATAGCTTTACAAATATATAGGTTCACACCACCATTCTGTAAGCTGCTTTTTATCATGTATCCATACATCTTAGTGAACACAGTAGATTTATCTTTTTTTTAATAGCTACATAGAATTCTATGTAGGAATGCAACCCAGCCCCTCCTGGTGAACAGTCAGGTTATTCACAACCAGTTGCATTATAAACAATGGTACAACAATCATCCATCACCATGCAACATTTCCCATTATAAATACCTAGAAGTGGGTCAAACAGTATCAGAATGCGTCATTTTAATCTCTCCAATCACCATGGCAATGGTGCTGTTGGCTAGAAGCCTCCTCATTTACATGGCCATCAGCACTGCTGGCTCCGCAATTGTCCACGGTGTCATAAAACCCATTTCATCTTTGCTGGTCTGGTCAGTGAGAAATGGCACTTGGGGAGGTCTGGAGAGAGCTTGCACTTCCTATGGGGTGGAGAATCTTTTACCATGTTTAAGTAATGCTGATAACACAGGTATAATATAAAAAAATGATAAATACATAACACTGATTCTGCCAAGTGCAGAACAGATTGTGAAGACCAGAGCCGATGCTTCCAGCCCAGATGAAGGGGGATGGGGGAGATAGAGGATAGCAGATGGACGGAGAGCTATTTGAAAGGCTAAAGAAAGAGGCCTTTGTTGCGTGTGTGTGTGTGTGTGTGTGTGTGTGTGTGTGTGTGTGTGTGTGTGTGTTTCTTAGCCAGA
>PVHP010001848.1:0-64561 GCA_004024765.1 Zapus hudsonius | reverse complement strand
CTGAGCCTTCCTCCTACACCTTAGTGGAGTCTCACAGTTTAACACATCTTGGATTTAATATTTTAAATACCAAGCTAGTGAATCACATTCACAAAGAGATCTGCCAGGCCGTCTGTAACATGTTCATTGTTTCTCTGATGAGCCATGTGTTGAGGGATCCTTTGCCCGAGAAGATGCTGGAGTCCAGGATCAGCTAAGGGACGTTAATCTGGATGTGGATGCTTCAATAACTCCTGCTAAGGACACAGAGGGGTGGGCTACCTAGAATTTGTCTTCTCCCATCTGTGTCCTGTGATGCCTCTTGAGACATCGTAAATTCTTCAATTTTCCTCTTCTGAGGGTCCTTTTGAGCCACCATGTGTGACATTGATGTTCTCTGGGGGCTGTACCAGATCCAGGATTATTTTCTGGGTCTGCTATTCCAGGCAGGAAAAGATACAACTACAAAAAAGAAAAAAAAATAGTGGTTTAAAATGATATATGCACATGTCTTCTTGGAGAACATTCACATAGCAGCATAAATTGGACAGATGATCTTGTGATCATTCATGTGATGTTTTTCCCACAACCCTCTAGTTGTCCCAATGCATCAGCTCAGACTGTTAGCTATGAAGATGATCCATCCACAGGCTGACAAAAATCAGAGAATAAAGAGTCAATTTTCTGGCTTTGACACTTCAAAAATCAAGACAAAACAAACAAACAAGGAAGGAAGGAAGGGAGGGAGGGAGGGAGGGAGGGAGGGAGGAGGATGGAGTGAAGGAGGAAGGGAAAGAGGGAAGAGGGAAGCAGGGAGGGAGGGAGGGAGGAGAGAGGGAAGCAGGGAGGGAGGGAGGATGGAGGGAGGAGGGAAGAGTGGTTCCTTGCTCACTGTCCAGGTCAGTGGGTCCCAAATTGTGGTTCCCCAACCAGCAGTGTCAACATCACCTCACAGCTAATTCGACATACAAAGTCTCAGGCCTCACCTCAGACCTTGAGAGCCAGAAATTCTCAGTGCTGTGCTTAGAAAACTTCAACTAGCCTTCCAACTATAGCCCACCGGGTGTGATTCTGATGCACAATGAAATTTCAGAAACAGTGGCTGAGAGAGAGAGAGAGTTCTGCAGGCCACATGTGGCTGTGGCAGGAAGATGGAGAGGAAAGCAGACAAGGTGCTAACGACTAAATGAGCTATGCTAGTCTTCTCTCTGTTGCTATAACCAAATACCTGAGACTTGGTATTTCATAAAGAAAAGAAGTTTATTTTATTCAAGGTTCTGGAAGTTCAAGAGCACAGTATAAGCATCTGCTTCCTGTGTGTCCCTTGTGACAGCATCACACTGCAGGAGTGGCACCATTTTCCTCTAATCTTGACCTCAGCAGCATTCTTGGTTCTTTTTTTTTTTTCTTCCTGAAAGAAAAGAATTCAGGCAGGACAGTTTCAAGCAATCAAGAGTTTAATTAGGGCAAGGAAGAAGTAATACACTTCTTAGAAAAATAAGCTGGCTAGGCTTGGTGCCTTTAATCACTGTCATTGTGAGGCTGAGGTAGGAGATCTGCCTGGGCTACAGAGTGAGCTCCAGGTCAGTCTGTGAAAGAAAGAAAGAAGGAAGAAAGGAAGGAAGGAAGGAAGGAAGGAAGGAAGGAAGGAAGGAAGGAAGGAAGGAAGGAAGGAAGGAAGGAAGGAAGGAAGGGAGGGAGGGAGGGAGGGAGGGAGGGAGGGAGGATAGAAGGGAGGGAAGGAGGGAGGGAGAGAAGGAGGAAGGAAGGAAGGAAGGAAGGGAGAGAGGGAGGAAAGGAAGGAAGAATTTTTCTGTTGCAGTTATCTTCTCATTGCTGGAACAAAATACCCAACCAGAAGAGCTTGTGGGAGGAAAGGTGTTATTTCAGGCTTTTGGATTCAAGGGGGAATTCTGTCATGGTGGAGGAATCTGGCTTACTTCAACATACATCTGCAGCAGAGAAAGAGAAGAGCCAGTGTTCTCAAGCTGGTTCAGGACACACCTTAGGGCTTGACTCAAGATTCACCCCATGACACACCTTCCCCAGCAGAGTTCACCCTGCTTACCACTCCACTTGCCTAAAACACTTGAGGCTGTGGGGACATTACATTCCAACCACTACAGAGCCCACCACCTGGGTGCTGTGAACCCAGGACAAGTTGATGAGACATACAGAGCTGGCAGCACAGCTTTTGGGACCAGAGAGGGCCGTGGACATCACAGCCAACAAGCACATGGAGGGCTGACCACATGAAAGACAACACTCTTGGTGTTCCCGGCAGGACACCCAGGATCTCTACTTGGGCCCAACAGCATTAAGGCTAAAAATAAATGTGAGATGAGGACTACATAGAAAAGGCTCTTTCCAAAGTCCTAACCTTAGGTTGATAAAGATTTATCTGCCTGCTCCTAGGATAAGCCAATGGGAAGAATTAAAATGGGAAACCAATGTGAATGTTCTTCTGTACTTCTTCCATAATGTTAGAATTTTGATAACTTTTCCCCAAATTTGGGATGAAATAAAAATGTTTACATTATTCAGCATTGTGCAAAAAGTGCCATCCAGAGCAGTGGGGCAAGAAAACAAATTCAGTGCTCTTAGAATGGGAAATGAAATGATTATTTTAGCTATAATGATTTAATTAATGTGATCATTTGGTGATATATAGATGATATTATTTGATGATATATAAAATCCAAAAAAATTTTATATAAACAATAAAAATAATATATGAATTAACAACATCATTATATAAGAATATGCTAAAATTAATTATGATTCCTTATTTTAACAATTAGATGAAAAATTAGAGTAATTTCACTTATGGTAGCATAAGCAACCATCACATGCTCAGTAATAAATTTGTGCAAATACATGCAAGATCATGACATTAAAAAATTATGCAATATTATTTGAGAGATTCAATACAATTCTAGTCAAAACCCAAGCAGCTGTCAGTGTATCACACATACATAAACTGACAAACTAATTCTATAGAAGTGTAAAAGACCGAAAATAGCCAAAACAACTGGTAAGTAGGTTAGTGTGTTTCACCCTCAGAGGCTTAGGGAGCATTGCAAGAGGGGGTGGAAAGAACAGAAGAGCCAAAGGGTGGGAGGAATGCCTTGGAACTGTCTTCCAGATATCAAGTGGGCATTGCAGTCAAGACTTCACAGCAGCCGCTATTACCTGCACGAGAACTGAGTAATACTGGGCCCATCAACATGCTGTCATGGCTAATGGAAGGGGGGAAAGATCAAAATAGAAGAGGGAATCATTGGAAAGAAGAGGGGTTTCAGTAGAGGAGGAATCAATGAGGCTGAGAGGGGCTTAATAACAGGGTACATTATATATATGTATAGAGACTGTCAATAAAGTTTTTAAAAAATACACTATGTATATGTATAAAAATGTATCCCCTCCTGCCTCTCATGGGCAAGAGCTTTTTATAATCTCTCTTTTGTTAGTCTAATAAAGTCTCTCTAAACCTTAAAATAAGAAGAAAGAAAGAAAATGCCAGGCGTGGTAGTACACACTTGTAATCCTAGCACTGGAGAGGAGGGACTGGAGGATCTCTGGGGATGATGGCCAACCAGTCTATCCTAACTGGTGAGCTCCAGGCCAGAGACTTTGTCTCGAAAAGAGATGATTGGTGAGGAACAGCTGTTCTCCTGTGTCTACACGTGTATGCGTAAGAAAAGAAAAATTAAAAAAGTGTCAAATGAAATCAATATTTCTTTTTTAATTAACTTAAGTTAGTTAGTTGTCATGTGCATGCATGTGTGCATGTGTTTGTGTGTGAGAGTGTAGGTGGACACATGCTAGGACACCTGGGTGGAGGTCAGAACCCAACTTTCAGGTGGATCCTTGCCTTTCACCTCATTTGAGGCAGGCCCTTTTATCGATGTACAGCACTCCACTTGAGTGCTTCTGGGAAATTTTCCTATCTGCCCCCTTCTGTCATCATAGGTGCACTGGAATTATAGAAGTCCACCACTGCCTCTGGCTTTTTAAAAACGTTTTACTGACAATTTCCATGATCACATCCCTTCCCACCATCCTCCCTCTTCCCCCTTCTGAGTCCCCCTCCATGGAATTTCGTCCTCTTTCCAACTAGTCTTCCTTCCATTTTGATGCCATCCTTCTAGTTATGCAGGTGCCTCTGGCTTTTTTATTTGAAGAATCTGAACTCAGGTACTCAGAGTTTTTCTACAAGTACGGTTTTATCCACTAAGTTATCTCCTCAGCCCCAAGTGTATATATCTTTAAACCATGTCAATAGCTTAAGGTTTCATTTTATGCAGTTACTGTAGGCCCAACTGATATATCTACCAAAACTATATATTCAATAACATCTTTAATGAAAAAGTAATAAAAAATTACTAAAATCATAAGTAAATACAATAGTGTCTGTTCTTATGGCTATCAACTAACATTGCAAAATTATCCTATCAACTGTAATCAGGCAAGAAAACAGATATGATATAAGAATATTAGAAAAGGAAGTGAATAACTCATTATTATTCACAGACAATATGCTTGCTTCTTTGGAAATCCTAGGGTTTTATTTACCTTATCTATATTAATCAGTAAAGAAGATGAATAGAAAATAATGCTGGTAATAGAATACAAAACTTACCTGAAGAACATGAAGGAAGAACAGAATGACTGGGTAAATGCACTGCATTCACGGATGGGAAGCATCTACCTTGTAAGGTGTCAACTACCCCACAACTAAACTCCATATTTACATACAGTGATCATAGTCAAAGTCCAGTAAAGTTTTGTGTGAAATAAATTGCCTTAAAAGTCAGAGGGATAGTATCGTAGTCAGCTTTCTCATTGCTGCAACAAAGAACCCACCCAAAAGGCAGCTTGTGGAGGAACAGGTTTATTTTGGCTTATGAACTAGATGGAAAGCTCCATAATGGCAGGGAAAACGATGGCATGAACAGAGGCATAGACATCACCGCCTGGTCAACATCAGGTGGACAACAGCAACAGGAGAGTGTGCCAAAGACTGGCAATGGCTACATCACCCATAAGCCTGCCACCACCAACACACCTCCAACAAGGCTCCAAAATTGTCATCAGCTGGGGATCAAGCAGTACCAGGCATGTATTCACGCCTGTGCAGTGGGCCCCAAATCTAATAATAGAGCTACTGGTCACTCCAGTAACCTTCACACCACCACTATTGCACATCTTGCCTGGCTAGTTGGTTGTGTAGCTCACAAAGTCCCCCACCTAGGAGCTTGCAAAACACCTTCAAGCACTATGAGAGAGAGCCAGCAGCCAGCAGCAGTCCAAATGGCTAAGCAAATAATGTTCCATATCTTAGCAATTATGAAAATATTTCATGCAATAATGCAAATCAAAACTACATTGGTTTCTCTCTCACCCCAGTCAGAATGGCTATCATCAAATAAAACAAATGATGGTGAAAGTGTGGGGGAAAGTAACCCTTATACAAGGTTGGGAAATTAGTGTGGCCACTAGGGAAATCAGTGTTGAAGTACCTCAAAAAACTAAAATTAAAATTACTATATAATCTTATTACACCGCTTCTGGATATATATCAAAGTCACCATGTAATAGAGATACCTGCACACTAATGTTTATTCACAAAAATAAAGTTATGCAATCAACTTATATGCCCATCACTGGATAGATGAGTAAAGTTAATGTGATATATATAAACACACAATGAGTATTACTCAAGTATAAAAGGAATGAAATTATGTTTTTCAGGCAAATGAATGGAACTTGAGATTACCATGTTAAACAATTATTTGTTGAAAAGAAATCAAACCCTCTTGCAAAGAAGGAAAGCATAATGTACTATGTGACTCTGCCACTCTCATAGAGCGCCATCACAATGGCATGCAATGATGTGTACTCCTAATGTACACCTGAGCAAGGTGATGTTTAGAAGTTGGGAGCAAGGGAATAGGGAGATAGACTCCAGACAGACAGACAGAGACAGAAGTATAGAGAAAAATATATATAGAGATGATATATGTATATCAGAGAGAGAGAGAGAGAGAGAGAGAGAGAGAGAGAGAGAAGGAGGGGCGACAGAGAACACAGGGAGTCAAGGAAGATACAGATAAATTCTTGTCTTTCATGGTGGGGAGTCAACAGAAAACATTAAGAACTGGAGTGTCGGGAAACAGTGATAAGGGAGGCTACTTAGTGACTAGCAGGTGTAGTGTGGAGATGCTGGTTAAAAGGACTCACATCACAGGCAGAACAACAGGATGCTGCAAGGCTCCCCTCTACTCAGGCTGCATACCATTGAAAACTTGTGGCTATTTATTTCTGGAATTTTCCATTTGCTGTTTTCAGATTATGGTGTGGATAAAGTGACTACCATATTTGGGAAATAGGATGTTTTCATAACAGCTATTTTAATATGATTTCTTAACATTTTTGACATCTTCATGCTTACAGGTACCAACATGACCCTCCCGTATCCCCCTCACTCTCCTCACTGTAATCCTTCTCATCTCTTAGCAGCAGCTGTGCCTCAAAAGAGAACGATTCACCCTCCCCAGCAACCTGTCACTCTCATGAGCTCATCAGGGAAGGAGCCCCTACCCTATCTAGAATAGAATGCTGACTGGCCCCATCATGTGCAGATCGTGTACAGGTAACTGGTGTGAGTTCATGAGTGCAGGGGCCTTGTCACGCCCAGATGCCATAGTGTACTTTCCCATTCTCCCACCCTGGCGTTCTTTCTTCTGCATGTTCCCTGAGCCCTGTAGGGGGTGATGGGGCATCTCATTTAGGGCCAAGCACTCATCCATCACTTACTGTCAAGCACTTGATTCTGTGTACTGACCACCTCCAAGTACTAAAAAAGAGAGAGAGAAAACTTTACTGATCAAGACTGGGAACAGAACCGATCTGTAAATCTAAAGATAAATATTATTTAGGAGGCACTTTGACAACACATTTATTAGCAATACAGCAATAGTAGATCCTTCCCTAGGGCCTACATTCTCTCATGCATGGGATTTTGACCTGATTTACAGGACCAGAAATGTATTCACTCCTGTGCAGTGGGCCCCAAATCCAATAATAGAGCTACTGGTCACTCTAGTAACCTTCACACCACTATTGTACATCTTGCCTGGCTAGTCGGTTGTGTAGCTCACAAAGTCCACCATTGGATTATAAGATTGTTGATAGCCTTCCCCCACCTAGGAACTTGCAAAACACCTTCAAGCACTATGAGAGAGAGAGACAGCAGGAAGAGGGCTTCCACCGAAGCTCCAGTTTGGCTCCTTCTCTACTGTGGCAGCTTCCATTTTTTTTAAAGTAAACAACTAATTAAAGAATGCTGTTTCATTTCACACACTTCAAGAATCACAATGTTTATATCAACCTTGAGAAAAAATGTCAGGGCTCCTCTATCTACAAGGTGACTCTAATCAAATCTCAAGTAAAGGTTTTGTAGACATTCTCAAGTACATTCTGAAATTGTTAAGAGATTGCTGTAGCCAAAAGAGCTCTGATGAAGCACAGAGTTGAAAGTCTTGGATGTATTTTTAAGGAATTTTTACAGAAATGACAACAATCAAGGTAGGTGGTACAAGCATAAAGAGAGAGTAGAAGAATCGAGCTGAATAAAGAGCCCCAAAGCTGAGCCACATTTATATGGACAATGAACTTTAAAATAAAATTTTTATTTACTTATTTGCAAGCAGATATATATATGTATGTATATATACATACATATATATATATATATATATATATATATATATATATATAGAGAGAGAGAGAGAGAGAGAGAGAGAGAGAGAGAGAATGAGAATATGGGTGTGCCAGGGCCTCCAGCCACTGCAAATCAACTCCAGATACATTCACCACTTTGTGCATCTGGCTTTACATGTGTACTGAGGAATCACACCCAGGTTGTTAGGCTTTGCAGGCAAGTGCCTTAACCGCTGAGCCATCTCCTCCAGCCCCCTGAACAACTGATTTCTGAAAAATTTGCAGAAGTACAACAGCAGAGAAAGGGTAACTGCTAGAACAATTGAGATACAAAAAGATGAACTTAAGGCCATACCTTGCACTCATACAATAATTAACTAAAATAGTTAACCTAAATGTAAAACCTAAAGCACAAAACTCCTAGAAGTCATAAGAGAAAATATTTGAGATCTCGGGTTTGGCAAAGGTTTCTGGCATGCAATAGAACATGAGTCGCAGAAGAAACAATGACAAATGGACATCACGGACATCAGAAGCCTGTGCTTTATTGAAGGCACTATCAGAGCAATTAACAGACAAGCTGCAGAAATTGAGACAAATATCTGAAAATCACATATCTGATGGGGTATTTGAGTCCAGAAAAAAAATACTTATCTAATTGCACACAGTAGATATGTACTATTTGCTGGGAGAGAGGGATACACAAAACTAGTAACAGCATGAATCAGGATGATAGAAACCTTCCTCTTGCTTAGCTAATTAAAAGATATAATGAGAGAGAGACAGAGAGAGAAAGAAAGAGAGAGAGAGAGAGAGAGAGAGAGAGAGAGAGAGGCAGAAGCACCCTGCAGGGGTGGAGAAAGATTTAACCTAAAACCATAGGCTATTGCTATTAGATCCCAGGGCCAGAACTGTCTTACCCCCCACAGTGATCTGTTGGACAGGAAGGCCCATGAGGCCCGCAAAACAATGCAGGCCATTGCCAAAGCACTTGGTTACCTATCAGATCTAAATGGTAAAATCCTACTGCTGAAGATGCCACAGGCTGAAGTTGCAGAACATTGAGAGATCATGCTGGAACTGAGAAGAAAGCCAGCTCCCTGCTGGCTATCTCTCATAGTGTTGAAAAGTGTTATGCAAACTTCTGGGTGTCACCAATAGCATGAACAAGCAGTGAATTCTGCAAGCTACAAGATCAACCTGTCAGGCAAGAGGCATACTGGTGCAATAGTGGCACACGGGCTGTGGAGGTAATCAACTGCTCTCAGATTGGATATGAGGCGTGCTTAATGGGAGGGAATTCATACATAGTACTAAGAACCAAGTCAGAAGCCCATGGCTTGACTCTAGAAGGAAGATAAGACTCTAGAAGGAAGATCCCGTTGTCTTTTAGCTAAAAGGAAAAAAGCTATGCTTGTCAAAAAAACAATCTTCTAAGTGTCTGTGTTTATTTCCTGATCCATGCTGCTCTCACTATGGCTAGACAATTTGCCTTTTACAGGTGACAGCAAACACCAGGGAGACCCAAGTCCCATCAGAATAAGAAAAGAAAGCTGACTGCCTAACACAAGAAGTCATTCCTACTACATCTGCCAGGGCCGAGGAAACATTATGGAGGAAATGGCAGATAAACATGAATGCTGCTCTCACTGCCACCCTGAGAACCTCCTCCAGGAGGATGGCTATAATAGACACGGAGGAGACTCAAGACTCATCACAGCAGAAAATCAGAGGTTGCTGAGGTCTCAACACTAAACAAGGATTGTAATATAACCTCCAAGGCTCAAGGAACATTGTGGAAGAGGGGTTAGAAAGAATTTAAGAGCCATGGAGTGGGAAGGTGTATTCTGAGGCATTTCTTCCCCCATCCTCAGAGACTGACTGACTGTTACATTCATGACCCATAGTGAATACCAATAACCCCCACTGAGGAGGACCCTCCATGGAAGGAAGGTGAGGGAGAGGGAACACAAGAGTATAGCCTGATGGGAACATGACCAATACACAACATGTTCACTAATATTTTTAGTAAAAATACTTTCTAGCATAACAAATAATATATTTGTAAACCTGTGTTGAAAAGGCCAATGAGAAATTAAATTTCAAGAAGTAAAAGGTACAAGATAAATTTTTCTGGTCCTTGACAAGGCTTATTTATGGTGTTTTATAAGTAGATGATAGAGTTGTTGGTGGTACTATAATGAAATACCCAGGGCAGGCTCACTTTATAATGAAGAGTTTTTTTTTTTAAATGTCTTGTTTATTTCTATTCAGAAATTTTGGTCCAAATATGTTTGGATCCAGAGCTCCCACTCTGTGGACCAAATCCCATAACACAAAGCTGTGTGGGTCAAAGTTAAACTATTATCATACCATAGCAGTTTCTGGTCTGTGTATTATCAAAATTCTACAGATACATGTAAAAAGACACACGTGGGCTGGGGAGGTAACTAGGTTGGTAAAAGTGCTTGTCATGCAAGCATGATGCCCTGAATCCATATCTCCAGAACCCACATACATGACAAGTGTGTGTGGTGACCTACCTGTAGACCCAGTACATAGGTGGCAAAGACAGATTTCTGGGGCAAGGTGGCTGCCTAGACTAGCTGAATCAGTCTAGTTTCTCTGTGGTTTCAAGGGAGAGGGGACATAAGAGTGTAACCTGATGGGAACATGACCAACATGCAACATGTTCATATAATATTTTCAATAAATATTGAGTCAGTGAGCTCTAGTTTCAACCTGTCTCAATTTAAGTAAGGTGAGATGATAGAGGAAGACACCTGTCATCCACCTCTAGTCTCTACACACATAAGTGAACATGCATATACACACAATTCACACATACACATGCAAAAGACAAATGTAATAGTGTTAATGTAAAATGTCAATGTGTACAATAGTCCAGAAATATACCTGCAAGAACTTGTGATTTTGTTATCTTCCCTAACCATCTTGTGAGGTGTGGCACATATGATATTGAGGCTGCTGCTTTAAACCACTATGGTGCAGGATTTCTGTTAGGTACAACTTGTCTATGCCCCAAACCTACAGAACAGCCACCCCACCTCTCTGAGTCTTTGGGATTCCTTGCCATGTCCCACCTCCTAGAGCCTTTGGGAACCCTAGCCATGTCCCCCATGTCATTGGACTGCACAGAGAGGCCATGCAGGACAGAAATTGTTCCTTACTCATCATGGGGATGCCACTGAGACATTTTCTATGCTTGTCAATCGCCTTCTGGGCTGCTAAGGAGAATTTCGGCGATCACCACCACATACAGCTGGTTTGCCTTTAACTATGGGATCCGTGAAATTTGTAGCTGCCCTTGTGTTGTGGGGTTACTCAGCTCAGAGACAAATGTATAGCTGAACCTTGGAAATTGCTAAATTCCCTGAATGTCCACTTACTATAACTTCTATGCTCCACTGCACTGTTGATTATATGCATCTCTGTAACATGCACACATGCATGGCATTGCCTTAATGAGGCAATAATTAAAACTGTCTTCTGCTCTGCTTCCATGGCATTGCCTTACGACAGTGGATACTGTTCGAGAAGGCTAGCTCTCAGACTGCCAAGAGGCTTATACGTGCTGCTTGCTTTGTCCCCAGCCTGCCAGCAGGGCTAATTTGAACAGAACTCCATTGAACTTAGCTTTACATGGCTAGATTCACATTAAACAGACACATAGTTATGTATGAGCCAGACTTTCATATTATTGATTTATGATGAAAATATACCCAGGCAGGCCTTGAATGCTGGCACCAGTGAGCAATGAACGTGACGTGACAGCAAAGAGCAACAGGAGGGGCTGGGGATGGTTCAGTGGTTAAAGGTGCTTGCTTACAAAGTCTGCTGGCCCTGATTCAATATCCTAGCCTACGTAAAACCAGACCCAAAAAGCAGCACAAGTGTCTGGTATTCCATTTGCATTGGCAAGACAATCTGGTAAGCCCTCTCAAATCCATCCCCCCTCCACACACACACAAACATGTACATGCAAATAAATAAAACACAGATAAATAATAAGAGCAACAGGAACACATAACCCCCCACTCAGGGCACACCGCTAGGATTAAATGCTGGGCTGGGGGTACAAAGGCCCTGCCAAGCCCTAGATCACCCCTGTGATATCTCTGGTCTTGTTCCAAACTCTTGCATTTTTAGTTAGTAAATGATACTTACCAAAAACCTGGCTGTAGTCCTTGGCCAGAGCTCTGTGAGAGGCCACCGAGCCTAAGTCACTCTCTTCATCACCTTGACAGTCCGGCCATGGGTCTGAAATGCTCCTGATTTATTACCACATCTACTCAGTGTGGCTATGACTGGGGCACCCAGCAGAAGGCACACCACTTCCCTTTTCTTTTCTTGCCACATTTCTCAGGAAAGATGTGGCAGTCTTCTTCCCTGACAAAACCCAATTTCTTTGTTTCACAAAAATAAAGAATACATCCGACTTTTAAACAAAGGTTTGAATTAAAACTGAAAGGTCACTTTCCAAATACAATGAGTCTTTTAAAATCAGTATTTGCTGATTGATGACCATGGCCATGGAAGAACTAAGAGCCATTCTTGTTTTAAAATTCACAGGCCCTCTGATCTATTACCCACATACCCGTGGTGCAGGTGACAACTGCCTCCCAATTTATAGATCTCCCTGAGACACACCTGTCATTTCTGTCACCTCTAGCTGAGCCTGGATTTCTGATTGAAGAAGACATGCACTCTCTGGTTACCTTGATAATTTCAAGATTGATTTCGCAACTCCAAGAAAGGTAACTTAGAAAACATTTTGCAGATATACATAACAAAATATACATAACAAAAACCTTTATTGTCCTATCCCAGATTCTAAGCAAAATTTTTAAGACATCTTCCATTTCATGAGATCATTCTCGTCCTGCCCCTTTCCAGGAATGCACTTGATGAGTGCCTGCAAACACACTGTGCTTTTGACAATAAACAGCAAACAGCAAGGAATCACGAGTTAGAGGAACTGTCAAAGGACTACACATTCCCCTTCAGGTAGGAAGAAATTCCTGCAGACAGTTCTTTTGTCCTTGGAGGCAGAAACAGGGAAAAGCGGGTTTCCCCCCAGCTTTCCTCCATGGTAAAGTGGGTCCATATTAGTACCTAATCTCCTAGAGCTGTGTTAGCATCCATCAATCAAGGTCTCGCCCCGGAGTTTGTGGCCACAAGCAGATCATGTGTAGGAAGAGAGGCAAACTATCTAGCTGGATGGGACCCAGAGAACCCCTGAGGCAGATGCAGAGAAGACCCCTGGGGAAGGGCCTGACAGCCAATAGACAATGCAAGCTTTTCTGTGTTAACACTACACTAAGCAGAGTAGAGAAGAAAGGCAAGCCAGCATGACAGGGAACAGATTCCAGGCAGCTCGGCTGGAACTCTGCTTGGAGATGTCTGTTCATGTGCTGTGCCCAAGAGGCCTGGTTCTCCCTTCACTCCCAAGGTTTTCTCCCATTGCTGACACTGAGTGCCACTGGAAAGGGGCCAGCTCCAGACAAATCCCCTTCCTTTCCCCTTCCCTGTCCTGGACAGCGTGAGTAGCAAGTTGCCAGGGCATCACCTTCCTCAGTATGCACTTGTCAAACACCTTGACTATCTCTCCCAATACAGGAATATTTAAATATCTAATCATGTACAGTGTATAACATAAAAATAAAAATTATAGTTTTGCTATAATAGATTAATAGATTCCTACAATAAGGTTTAATATATAAATTAGATCCAGTAAGAGTAACAACTAATAATAGCAATCACTGAAACAATATACTTTTATAAAAGTTATTTAAAATGTATGAATTGTTTATTTCTGAAAGTTTTCACTTCTTATTCACCATCGTTGACCTTGGAAAGCTAAAGCTGCAGCAAGGCTCAGGCAGACAAGTGCAGCAGATTGTCTTCCGCCCAATGGAGAACACTACAGCTCTCCCACAAGCTCAGACAAAGGGGAAGACTAGGAAATGTGCTTTGGGTTTTGAGGTTCAAGTGTGGTCCTTCCTCCAAAGAGCTGTTTCAGCACGACTCTGAAACCCTTTTCCAGCTTCACACAACTTCTTTGGATGTTGGAATTCCAAAAAAAAAAAAAACAGGCAGTTAAACATGAGCTAAAGGTCTGGAGAACGCACTGCTCTCCAACATCTCCAGCTGGGGAGTCTTCACTGGCTTCCATTCTTGGCTCATGTTTGTTAACATTAGGAAGATATGGAACTGTTTTAGTAATTCTGGAACAGGATTCTTTGAAATAACTTTTAAATGACCATAAACCCAGTGCCTTATGTATTCCCCTAGAGAAGGAAGCGTTCAGACAGCCACTAAGCAAGTCTCAAGAGGAAGTCTTACCAGTGTTCATGTTCGATCTGAACTCAGCAACCTTGACACAATGAGATTAATGTCATCACCTTGATTAGCAAGGAAGGATGTATGCTTATGAGAGCAATATGGTGCCAGGGATGTCAAAGTAATGATCTGGTATCTTTATTTGCTTTAAGCACCAACAGTAAGAAACCACACTTTTACACTTGATTGAACTGTGTTTTAAAGGGGAGAAACCAAAATAATTCAGCAGAAATTTCCCGAGCACTGACCTGGAGGGCAAGGAAATATACCAATGAACAAAACAGCTGACACCCTGAACATTCTTACAATGTCAACACAACCACTGTTAATTAGGAATTTAAAAGATAAGGTGTAATATTTTAGAGCCCATTTTTATAAACTGGGAGTCTGTGGATTTTTTTCTTGGCATTAGTTATAAATACTTGATCCTTTGTTCTGCAGTTAATATTGATTAGAGCTTTATAGTTATAGGATTTGTTTCATGTTTGTAGTCAACTCCATTTTAACAAACATCCTCCCCATGTCCAGTAACATAAGATTCAACTCAAATTGACTAAAAAGAAGCAAATCCAACTAGCCCACTTATGGTGGCTCACACCTCTGATTGCAGCACCCTGGAGGGGTAGGCAGGAGGATCATGAGTTTGAGATCTGTCTGAACCACATAGCAAGTTCTAGACCAGTATAGGATATATAGTAAGATCCTGTCTCAAAAAAAAATAAGTTTAAAGCAAAGAATATTTCACAACTGAATAATCTAATAGTTTAATATGTCTTTGAAAACTGTAAGCTTTCAGTTTTGGATATGACATAAAGGACTTCCATGTTGCCAGTCCAACCTAACAAGTAAAAAGCTGAACGGACTGAAAAATCAAGTCCTCCTAGTTCTGTCAGAGAAGAAAGGAACCAGGGCAGACTGCTGTCCACAATTTGGCAAGAAACACAGTGGACACAGAGAGCCACAACTTGCCAGAGAGCCTCTACGTAGGAACCTCTGTGAAGCCAGGGGGCCAGTCATAAGGGGCCTCCATACTTTCATGACTGAAAGCCAGGAGCTCTGCCAGACTTGCTCTAGAATTACAAGAGGCAAACTGCCTCAGGCTTCTGGCAAAAACAGAGGAAAAGTACCAATTCAAAATATCCCAAAGAATTCTGGTCTTCCTAAAAAAGCCTGGCCTCCAGAGAAAGTTGCTTCCCAGAGCCTAATCTCCCACCATACCTCACAGGGCAATGATAGTATAAAGGTTTATTTATCAAAGTTCATCTCACAGAAGCTATGATGTCTGACCTTCAACAAAATTACCAGGCATGGGAGCAATGTGTAGGGGGAGGGGCCAGAGGAGCCCAGAAAGCAATAAGAACTGGACTGTGGACAACCCAACTCTACCAACAAGACCAGAAATGATAGCTGACTTCCTACCCTAACACATCAGATGAACTACCCTAACACATCAGCTAGAGCCCAGGTGAAACCACAGAGGCAGTGGCAAGAGGAACAAGAGTGTTGCTTCCACAGCGAGCCTGCCAACCTGTACTAGGGTAATGGAGACAGAAAACGAGGATCCTCGAAATGTTTCAAAGCAGAAATCCAGAGGCTGCTAAGAGCTCAACCATAAAAGCAGACTTAAAACTCACCCACCATGGCTCAGGAAACTTTGCAGAAGAGAGGGAGGAAAGATTGTAAGAGCCATGGTGAGCAGAATATCCAGAGGCATTGCCCACCACAATTGTCTGCTACCCACAGCCCTCCATTCCATGGAGCATTCCAGATATCTTGCCAAGAAGGGCCCTCAGGTACCAATACATAAATTGTATATGCACAGTTTCTACATATTAAAATCAGTAAATAAATAAACAACCAGGCATACTGAAAGGCCAGATTTGAAGAGATGCTCGTTAGGATCAGACCAGGATAATAGCAAGAGTATGGGAACTAATCAGTCCAAGAATTTGAAACTATGATTAACGCACTAAGAACTTAATGGAAAAAATAGACAATATATAAATACAGATGGAAAATGTAAGTGCTCAGGAGGCAGAGGTAGGAGGATCACAATGAGTTCGAGACCAAACTACATAGTGAATTCCAGGTCACCTTGGGCTAGAGAAAGACCCTACCTCAAGAAACAAAACAACAACAACAGTAACAAAAACCTCATCCTAAGCCAGCACAGTAGTGCCTGCTGGGAACCCAGCACTCGAGAGACCAGCCTAGGCTACACAGTAAGTCCTTGTCACCGAAAAATAAATAAAACAAATCCTTAGTCCCAAACAACTGTGAAAACAACTGTGTACACTAAATGTCATCATAGAACGAACGGTCAGGTATATTTTCATAACTCCTCTGTGTATCCAACCCATCTTACAATCCATACCCACATCATTTTACACAGTTCATACACTGTATTCAAAACCATGTTAGAACAGCAATAATTTATTTCTATGAATAAAATTTTCATAATGTCAAGTACTTAGTGATTTAGGTTTCCTCCAAATGCAAACAAAAATATATGTATATATGTACATATATTTTATTTTTATTTTTTCAGTTTTTCAATGTAGTGTCTCACTCTAGCCCAGGCTAACCTGAAATTCACTATGTAGTCTCAGGCTGGCTTGAACTCACAGCAATCCTCCTACCTTTGCCTCCCAAGTGCTGAGATTAAAGGCATGTACCACCATACCTGGATGTACATATATTTTAATCATCCTGTAATTAGCTTTGAAATTTTAAGAGACAGAGCAGTACCATGATACATTTGATAGTGTTTGATAAAGGTTTTTCATGTCAATTATGTTTCTTACAAAGATAGCTCAAGCTTGCTCCAGTTCTACAAGGACTCCACCACAGTCTTTAGGATGGAGAAAAATCACTGGTTTTCCATGTGCTCCTATTTTGGCCTCTTCAGTTAGACTACGGACCTTCTTTTTCTTCAAATCCATCACAGCTGCATGGATATCATCCACCTTAAGAAAATAAAATAAGAACAAATGTGAGATCATAAAAATGTAGAAATATAATACTATAAGTAAACTTTGAGAGCTAATGTAATCTATTTCTTCTGCCATTGGCCAGAACTATTCTAAAACCATCACAAAGATTGGGTTTGGGATGGCTCAGTCATAGATCACTTTGCTAACATTCATTAGGTCCTGGGTTCCATCCCCAGAACCTCAAAAAGAAGTGAAAAGCAATAAGAAGACCTACAAAATGAGTCTAAAATTTTCAGAAAAGTAAAAAAGGCAAGCAATGGCAATGACAAAGATTTCCCACCAATGGCCAATGTTCCTTCTTAAAATCTACATTGTCTATCTTCCACTTCATGTGTTTCTTTTTGTGTGTGTCTATGTGTGTATGCTCACATATACATAGGCTTTTATACATCAGGACATGCACATGTGTGTGGTGTCCAGAGGTTGACCACGGGCGTCTTTCTGGGTTGTTCTCCACCGTATTTATTGAGACAAGATCTCCTTTTTAACCCAGAGTTTGCCAATTCAGCTAGCCTAGCAGGCCAGCTTGCCCCAGAGCTCCCTCCAGAGCACTGGAAATACAGGCGGGCTGCTGCACAGAACCAACATTGACATGGGTGGTTGGGATCTGAACTTGGGTTATCATGCTTGGGTGGCAAGCACTTTACCAACTGATCATCACCCTCACCCATAAGTTTCTTCTGATAGTAATATCAGGCAATTGTTAATAACAATTTTCAAATTGTTATTTTGTTTTGTTTTTATGAGAGATTTGGGTTTTTCACCTGTAACAGAGAAATGAGACTACTGTTTGGGTCTTAAGTTCCCCCAAAGGTCCCTATGGTCAACCCTTATTCCCAAGGATGGTGCTACTGGAAGGTGGTGGTACCTTTGAGGTAGGGCATGGTGGGAGGTCATCAAGTCATTGGGGGCATGTTCTTGAAGGAAACAGTGGAAACCCCAGTGCTTCCCCCACCTTCTTTCTCTCTTTTGCCCCTCCCCTTGCTCCCCGGCCATGAAGTGAACAGCTTTGCTCTTCCATACACTCCCACCAGTGACGTAATGCCTATCACAAGCCCACAGCAATGAAGACAATTAATTGTGGATCGGAACCTCCAAAACTGTAAGCTACAATAAACCTGTTCTCTTTACAAGTTGGAGATCTCAGGTACTTACTGAAGGAAAGCTAGCTAATTCATATGGCAGGCCCCGGCATTAACTATATATTAAAATAAAAGCAAAGAAACTGTCAGCACAGTTTACACATAGTAGGTACCCAGCAAATACAAATCATTTCCTGGTCCAAAGTTTCCCCTCCCAACACCTCCCAACAATTAAAACTTGAAATGAAAATCATTATAAAACTGCTATCAAAATATTATTAATCATAAAAACCCAAGCTTCTATAATTTGATAATTCTCATCTGAATCATTTCTATGTGTTTCATATTTATTTCAGCCCAAGGAAGGAGAAAATGTGTCCTGTACACATGATGAAAGAAATGATTCTTGTGTATCCAGGAAAGTCACTATTACAGACTCAAAACCCACATTCCTAGGTGGTCATCAATCACTCTAGAGTTTAATGACCTCATAGTATTCCAAACATAAATACAAGCGCATAGGATCTATGTGTCTACATTACAGACCTAATAAGCATTAACACTTATGCTTTTTGTCTGAAGAGTCAAAGTCTGGACACTGGATTCTAAAACTGGCCACATAACCAACCGATGAGGATGCTGCATGAATCTCTCTCTCTCTCTCTCTCTCTCTCTCTCTCTCTCTCTCTCTCTCTCTCTCTCTCTCTCTCTTTCTCTCTCTGATGTAAATACATTTTAAAGAAATAATTCAAAGGGAGGAGGATCTTACATTCCTGAAAGGCTATTGTGCACTCAAAGTATGATGTGTGAATAAGCACATAAAAAAAGGGGAAAACATCAGATAGCTAAATGTAATATGAGAAACAGAAAAAGAACACTGGGTAGAAAATAAGGAAATCTGAATAACATTTGTTCATTAATAGTGACAAGTGTATCATGTTTCTGTTAAGAAACTAATATCCTTTTAAGAAACACCTGACAGATGCACAAAGTGGCACATGCATCTGGAATTCATTTGCAGCAGCAAAAGGAGCTTGCACTCTTGCTCTCCAGCTTGCTCTTTCTCTCTCTCATATACATATACATAAACACACAAAAAATATAAAAGAGCCTGAATTTAATTACCATTTTTGATAATTGGACCTAGTTTAAATACTGATTACAACAAGTCAACTATAAAAAGATATTCATAACTCAATTTTGCAAATTTGATTTATGGACTGTACAAGAGATTGTTGTAGTCAACCTTTCTCTCGCTGTAGAACCCTAACAAAAGCAGCTTGTGGAGGAATGGCTTTATTTGGCTTACAGACTCGAGGGGAAGCTCCATGATGGCATGAGCAGAGGGTGGACATCACCTCCACCACAGCACTGCAAACAGCTGCAGAAAGGTGTGCCAAACACTGGCAAAGGGAAGCTGGCTTATAACCCCCATAAGCCCACTCCCAACAACACAACTCCAGGGAGGTTCTAATTCCCAAACTGCCATCAGCTGGGATTGATCATTCAGAGCATTTGTTTGTGGGGGATACCTGGATCAAACCATGACAGAGATCTACCTTTAATTTTGACTGTTATATCATTTTATGAGTATTTATTTGTTTAAATTGGGCAAATGCCATGTTGAAAATTACTTTAAACAAGAAGGAAAAAATAATGAACTATCTGAACTGTTAAATATGTGAGATGGAGGTCAGGAGTCCATCACAATGTTTTTTCTACTCTTCCTGTCTTAAAATTTTCATAATATAAAAACAACTCTTTTCATAGCACCCTTCTGATAACTTCTATTCCACATATAAACATAAATATTTTAATTTATATGTATAATTTATAAAATATAAAATATATTTAATTTACATAAAATAATTTATGTAATTCAGTTTCTACCCAAGTACAAATATCTTCAATTCTGATATTGTATTCTAATTTTAGAACATTGCTTCTTCAATATCCCTTAATCCAAGAATACTTCTAAACTAAAAAAAAAAAAACACT
Source organism: Zapus hudsonius (assembly GCA_004024765.1). Taxonomy (NCBI): domain Eukaryota; kingdom Metazoa; phylum Chordata; class Mammalia; order Rodentia; family Dipodidae; genus Zapus; species Zapus hudsonius. The sequence continues at coordinate 44,421 of PVHP010001848.1, read as the reverse complement.
CCTAAGAATGCTAATTTTAAAAATTTATTTGCAAACAGAGAGAGAGACTGACAGAAAAATGGATACACCAGGGCCTCTAGCCACTGCAAACAAACTCCAGATGCATGTGGCACTCTGTGAACCTGGCTTTATGTGGGCACTGGGGAATCCAACCTGGATGGTCCGGTTCTGCAGGCAGGAACACCTTAACCACCAGAGCCGTATCTCCAACCCGTTCTCCAGGTGTGGTGATGCATACCCCAGTACTCAGGAGGCAGAGGTAGGTGGATCAATGTGAATTTGAGGCTAGCCTGGGACTACAGAGTGAGTTCCAGGTTAGCCTGGCCTAGAGTGAGACCCAGCCTTGAAACACCACCAGGGAAAGCTCTTGTGGGCTCCTCCTCCCAGAGGTAGCTAGGGGATTCGCTCCCTCCCTCCCTCTGGTCCAGGTAGGGCTTCTTCGAGGTGGGCTGCCCGCTGAGGTCAGCGAATGTGCCATAGCGGCCCCTGGGATCACTGCCGGGCCTCGGTGCACTGCAGCCAAGACCAGGCCCCCAAGAAATGACCTGTGGGCCTGCTGGACAATGCCACGCCCCCGCCGAGATGAGTAGGGCCTGGATGGTGGTGCGCAGGCTGGGGTGCAGGGCCCAGGACGCAGGATATATCCTGGAGGCTCCAGCACCCACTGGGCGGGCCAGGGCCAGGGATGTGGGGCCCACACATCTGATGCTGCTCGGGCATGCCCACCATTGAGGGTGCACTAGATCCTCACCAGCCACGAAAAGGGCAGAATCCTCTCCTTCCCAAGTGTTCCTACAGGATTGTGGGATGGTTGCCACAGAATTGAGAAGGGATCTGGTGTCCCGTGAGAGCTACACTCATATCCTTCAGCCTTGCAGGCACCTCACCATGTTGGCACTTGCGCTGCGGGTTTTGAGAATGAGGGCGCCTGTCTTAGTTTTGGAGGAGTTTAGCTTGAGGGTTAGACCTCTAGATCAATAAAACCCTCAAAGCTAGTGATTAAAGTTCATTGTCCTGACCACTGAAAACTGTCAAGGGCAGAAGAGCTGCTCCTCCACCAGGAAGGGTCCAAAAGCGGTAGCCGCCTAGTGACTTGGATAGGGGTTTTTATACCCTTGAGGATGTCAAGGTGGGTTGAATAGGTTTCTTTGAATGGATGTGGAGGCTTCTGATAGGCTGAAGAGTTAAGCAAAGGATTGGTCAGAGATAAAACGAGACTGTTGGGCCCAATGAACTTTTTTGATGCAAAACAAGTCATCAATGGGCTCCCACCAATGGATGTCACTGGTCTATTAAGGATCTCTCACAAGTGGCTGGCTCAGAAGGAATGGAATGGCCCGTCAGAGGCTGTTTTAGGGTTAACTAGGCAATAACACCCTGAGGGCCTGCAGGAGGATCCAACATGTGACCCATGGGCCATAGCGTCTCATGTGGGTGGCTGAGGTTATTGTGAATTTGGCCCAACACAAAATCATAAACTTAGGGCTGCAGAAATAGTTCAGCGGTTAAAGGTACAACCAGATTCAATTCCTCAGTACCCATGTAAAGCCAGATGCTCAAAGTGGCACATGCATCTGGAGTTCCTTTGTAGTGGCAGGAGACCCTGGCATGACCATATTCTCTCTCTTTCCTCCACTCCTCTCTCGCAAATAAATTTAAAAATTTTTAATCATAAACACCAAAAAAAGAGAGAGAAATGCTTAATTAATATTGGGCTAAAACCTATTTCTGTTGCTCTCAGTGACTAATTTTAAAGACTTTGTATTCAATCTTCTGTTGGCATTGCTATAAAATTTACAATTTTTTAATATATCTTTGGTGCATGTCTGTGAGTGTGCAGATGCCCATGCCACAATACGCATGTGGAGGTTAAAAGACCACTTTCTGTGTGTTGGTTCTCGCCTTCTACCTTAAGGCAGACTCTATCATTGTTCACTGTTCTGTTTACCAGGCTAGCTAGCCCACTTCCAGCAGATTCTCCTATCTTTGCTTGGCTGGGATTATAGATGTCCTGGACTTTATGTAGGTTCTGGGATCTGAACTAAGGTACTCAAGCATGTACACTAAGCACTTTATCCACTGAGCCATTTCCCCACCAAATGTACAATTCTTCAAGAGTATTCTGAATGTTTTGCATGTGTATGTGTGGTGTACATGCATATGTTTGTGAATGTTCTTAGGTGTGTGCATATGAAGGCCAGAGGCCAATGCCAGCGTTTCTCAATCACTCTCCACCTTATTTACTGAGACAGCATCTCTCACTGACCCCAGAACTCACTGATTTGGCTAGTCTAGCTAGGCAGCTTGCCACAGGGATCCTCCTGTCTTACTTCCTGAGTGTTAGAATTACATGTGCATGCCGCCAAACCCAGCATTTATACGGGTGCTAAGGATCCAAAATTAGGTCCTCATGGTGTGTAGCAAGCACTTTAACCAACTGAGTTTTAACCCTAGACCCCTACTCTAATATTTTGTTTGGCAATTATAAAAATAATGATATAAAAACTTTAGTTTTTGAATCGAAATATGTAATAGTTTTAAGAAAAGCAAAGATACATGATTTGGAAATTAAGTCTATCCTCCTAAGTAATAAAAATATCATAGTCAATAATAACCTATCTTTAAAAATGGCTTTTTATAGTCTGTTAAAAGTGCTTTTATTACTCACCCAGCAATTATAGTTGTACATTAAATAGCTCTGTAGCCTTCAGTGTCATTAGTGAAAATCTGGGCTATTTGAATTCCATTTCAACTTTTTATCAGCTTCTCTGTGTGTGAATGTGTATCCAGGAGATTATGTCTATTTTCCCTTATCGTTAATTAAAAGTTGCAGTAATGGGCTGGAGAGATGGCTCAGTGGTTAAGGAATTTGCTTGCAAAGCCTGACAACCTGAGTTCAATTCCCCAGTACCCACATAAAGCAGGATGCAGACGGTGGTGCATGCGTCTGGAGTTCGTTTGCAGCAACTGGAGGTCCTGGTGCGCTCTCCTCTCTCTCTCTCTCTCCTCTCTCTCTCTCTCTCTCTCTCTCTCTCTCTCTCTCTCTCTCTCTCTCTCCTTGCAAATAAATACTTTTTTAAAAAAATGTTGCAGTAATAAAAATAAAAAAATTCCACATTGTCTTAATTGGAATTCAGAATCTTCAAGTAAATACTCATCTTTTTTGCTCAGCTGCCCCATCTAAATCTAAAAATGGCAATTTTCTTTGTTGGAAGGCAAGTTTTCCATTTTACCATTAAGTAAAATTTTATGAACAAGCAATAATGTGCCACTTTAATAGTATATAATATTTTGATTGATTTGACAAAGAGGATCTTATTTTACATGAAATTAAGAGGGTGCTAACTGATGTCAATAAAGAATTAACTTAATCTTCACACTGATTTAAATCTACTGAAGTTAAAATGTAAAGTCTGGATCAGATATCTATGTTTTAATTGTCCCCCATCCTAAAGCCAAACATGAAAAGCATTATATAAACATAAACTGTTCTCAGTTTGCTGAGTTCAGAGGCTTCTGTGTGCTCTGGTAATTTTTTCGGAGGGCACCCCTTACCTGTGCTTCTGCATTGGCTACATGACCTAGAGGGCAACATGCAGTGTTCCCCAAGTGCTGGTCTCCATGTGCCACGGCTCTATTGGGAGGTGGCAGATCCTTCAGGAGATGGGATCTAATGGGAAGAAGTTTGGTCACTGGGGGTATGCCCTTGAGGTGGACAGTGGGACCCTGCCCTTGCCTTTCTCTGTAATTAAATTCCCTTTCTTTTTATAAAACGTTCTTATTGGTGTTATTGCTGGGCAATCGCTTTCATCACATAGAGTTTCAAAACCTTACCACACTGTACTTTGTTTCTTTGTTTTGCTTTGCTCTCTGCAAATGCTCTTCTATGAAATCCCTGCATCTGGGAAACAGTGATACAGACATCACTATTAGAACAATTGGTTAAGGAGGCTTTTTATAAAGCTAAAATGCTCCTGGCTCAGCCTCTAGAATAGCTGGGGCTATAGGTGTTTATGTGTTGTGGTTTGAATTGGAGCTCTTCCATAAACTCATGTATTCTGAATGCTTGGTCCCCAGCTGGTGACAATTTTAGAGCTGGAGCCTTGATTAAGAGGAGGCAAGCTGCTGGGGTAGATCTTGAGGTTTATTAGCCTTAGTTTGCCAGTGTTAGTTTGACTCACTGTCTTGCTGTTGTTTCCAGCTGCTGTGGCAGAGGTGATGTCCAGCCTCTGCTCATGCCATGCTTTCCCCTGCCACCATGAAGCTTCCCCTTAAGCAGTCAAAATAAAAACTATGAGCCACCCAAGACAAGATGCACTATGTGAGCGACTGATGGGGAGGCTTCTAAAAATAGAATCTAGGTAATCCAGAATGGTGTATATTTGTTAACCTATCTCACTCTCCGATGGAGATTGTGTTTGTATTTTTCAGGATGCAGCGAGAGACCTGGGGCCCATCTAACCCTACCAACTGACCGTAGACCGATACCTGAGATTCTGGCAAGAGAGGAGCCACCACAGTCATACCTTGGAGGATTCATATGGAACCCCTCAGAGAATGACAGGATGAACAAGGGACCCACAGCCACAGACATTCAATCAACACAGGAAAAGCCAGTGAGACAGAAACCAATGATCTTCGACACAAAGACCCCTAAACTCACAACCTTAAAGCAGCCTTAATCCTCATTCACCACGACTCAGGGAACTATGCGGAAGAGGGGGTGGAAAGATTGTGATTGCCGTGGTGGGGGAGATTATCCAGAGGCATGGCCAGGAGAACCTGGCTGAATACTAGGCTATCCATGGTCCCCTGTCACAAGGACTAATCCAGACGACCCATGGAGGAGGTTATCCAGTGGTTTGGGGAGGGAGGAGCAGTGGGGAATTGGGGATAACAACTCATTGTTTGCCCACTAAATATTGTAACTCATTATGGACAATAAAAAATTAACTATGAGCCAAAATAAAAACTTTCCTTTTATCAGCTTCTTTGGTTGATTGTTTTGTACCAGTAATGAGATAGGAACTACAATAGTTCCTTGTGACACCATACTTGGCTAGACCAAAATTACTTTTGGAAGTAGACTTTTCTCTAGTCTTGATGAAGAATATGCCCCAGCATGCAGGAAATAAGTTATCTCACTAGCCTTTTATTTTAAAGTCATATCAATTCCCTTTCATATGGCTCATACAGCTCAATGGAAATGGATTTGTAAAACACACAAAAACATGAGTGTGGTTGGTCTATCATGTGACCACTCAATTAAAACTGTAACAACTGCTGCATATCTTTATCTTTTTATTATATAGTCCACTCTCAATTCCCATTCTCTCTACTTCCTACCTGCAGATGTGACAATATGACTTCTTCTCCTGCCATGATGTTCCCTTCATAATGGACTTCCACTTGAAACTGTAAATGAAAATAAATCCTTCCCTTTCTCAAGCTGCTTCTGATATGGTATTCTGTCCCAGCAATGAGAAAGTAATTAATACAAACATCAAAGTCCTTGTGATATTATAGACAGAAAATTCAATTCTCCAATGAGCGGATCTGTGGTTATAAAAGAAGGATGGCACTAAGGGGTTAATGACAGTATTGCTCCAGGTTGCTCACTGTACCAGTGACTTTCTCATTGCTGGGACAAAACCCTCGACCAGAACCAGCTGACAGAGGGAAGGTTTATTTTGGCTTACAGTTTCAAGGGGAAGTTTCAGCATGGCAGGGCAGACAGCTGGGTATCACATCTTGTCACATCAGCTGGAAGTAGAGTGAGCTAGCTCTGAATGCACAGTGGGCTGGACTAATGAACCTTAAGGTCTATCCCCAGAGACACACCTCCTCCAGTAAGGCTTCATCTTCCAAAGGTTCCATAACTTTCCCAAATTGCCACCATCTAGGGACAAGTATTCAAAACACATGAGCCTATGGAGGACAGTTCATTTAAACCACCACAGCACCCAAATTAGATGGGAAATACCTAGTTCTAAAGACACCATGTGCATTGATTGCAAAGCCTGGAGAAATCAAGTTGGAACTACACAAGAAGTTTCCTCCTTGCTGGATAGCTTTCATAGTACTGGAAGGTGCTATGTAGGCTGGTAGGGGAGAAGTCATCAATGATCTTACACAACTGTGGACCCTGTGTGCTCCACAGCCAATCGATCAGACAAGATGTACAATAGTGAGATGAATGCTATGGATGTAACCAACTGTTTTCTGATTGAATTGAAGTCCCACACCACAAGAGTGAATTCATGGCTGGTATAGTAAACCTGGCCCACGGCTAGGAGGCCATAGGCCCTAGGAGGGAACCCACTACTACTTTGATATGCTAAACTGACAGGTTGCCAAACTGCCTTTTAAATATTTATGTTTATGCCCACAGAGCTCTTCTCTCAGCCTCAGTGGCAGAAGTTTCTTTTGCAGTAGACAAAGGTTAATGCACAGATGCATAGATGGTGAAAGTGCTGAGAATAAGTGACTGTGTTAGCCTTAAGTGAGTCATTTATATGGCCCCCTCCAAGGTTCAGAAGAAGGGGCAGAAAGAATGTTAAGAGCTGAAGGATAGGGAGGAGTGCTATAAAAGGCTATCTTTTGGGACATGACGTGGCCATTACACTCATAAACTCACAGCAGCTATGCTTTTCTGTACAAGATTGAGCTCATCAACATTCCATCGTTGTTGGGGGAGGAGCTCATAAGACCCCACTCCTCCCAGAGCAGTTAATGGTTGCTGAGGAATGGGGAGGCATATTCTTTAGTGATATGTCCACTGGTAAGTTGCCTATAGTCCTATAAATAACCCCAGCCCAGGCTTCTGCAAGCAACTCTAAATTAAGTCAGTGGCATCCTTTCCCAGTCTGGACTTGTTTGTGCCTTGGTATCTGAGCCTGTAGTCACTTCTGCTGCTTCAGTGCTAGGTGGTACTCTGAATCCAGTTCCACATCAATTCTGCAGTGTTACTGGAGACATATAAAATAGGGAAGTAGCAGGCAGAGTGTTGGGGAATTCAGTAGATGTAGCCTTTAGTCATCTACCAATCTGGAACGTAAACACTATTAAACTTTCTTCACTCATTAAGATAGCCTTGTATAAGCCATACTTTGAGCTATTAGTAACCTCCAGTTAAGTCAGACGTTTCTTTTTTTTTCCCAGAAAAGTCATGCAACAACAACCCCAAAACCTCAATAGTATGTATGACCGAAATAGCAGAAAAAGTTGAAGAAACACATTTTTGTGGATGTCTTTGGGATCTTTTACCTTGTCAAGTATCAATAATTTTGAGTCTCCTTATGTTTACAAAGGCTATACATGTTTTTCTTGGACATGTTACTGTTATTGGTCCCAAGATCTCTATTTCTGGCTATCGGAAAAGCAAATACTTCTAGAGCTCTTAGAATTTTCACATTATTCTTTTGTTCAGATCCATATGATGATGGTACAGTACTTTTAAAATGTGGCCACAGATTCACTGTTCTTCCCATTAAGGAGGTTCTAGGGACTTGCACTTTCCTGCCCTTTGACTAAAAAACAACAGCAGAAGTACTATTGTGGGGGATCTGAGGTTCATCCAGCAGAGGCCACAGTCTTCCAGATTCTATGATGACACTCACTCTGGAAAAGCCCACTGGCCAAGTAAGAAGTCCAACTATCCTTAGAATTACTATGAACTTTCAAACTAAACAGGTCACCTGTAGGTGCTCCTATGAGAGGTCCAGCCGAGATATCAGCTGCGAACCAGCATTGACTACCAGTCACACAAGTGAAGCACCTGGGATACCACTGTAGTCACTGCTGACATTTGCTACTTGAGAGATCAGAGCTCTAACTTCCTCATCCAGAAGACCCTGAGCAAATGAAATGGCAGTTGTTGAATGTTGCTCTATTACCCAGCAATAATCACTGGAACAATGGCCAAAGAAATCTTTTCTGACTGGCTCTATCACATTTTGTTCTTTGGAAAACAATTTGAGACTCGGGTTGTATTAGCCAGGATAAACTAAGTTATACTCTTATAACACAATGAAGCCTCAAATCTCAACAAATTCACTCAACAAAAATGTGTTTTCTGTTCAAGGAAAGGAAAGAAATTTTGCTCCATTTGCTCAGTCAAGGAACTAAACCCCTCCATTTTTTGACACCATCCTCTCAGCTTTATACAAGACAGAAAGAATAGAACAATTCTCACTGTTCCCATCTTACTTTATCTCTATCTTCAGAGAGAATGCTATGTTATTCTGGAAACACCTCTTTTTTAAATTGTCAAGCGTTGCACAGATTGATATCCAAGTGTGGCATTGGTTGATGACCTCTTCTTTTAATTAGAGAAACCTTTTTACTTTAGTGAGGCATGCTTCCTAGGCACACACTACATTGCTCAGTCACTCTAAGAGCCTTCTGTACCATTTGACCAAGCTCAGACCAATGGGATATGAGCACAAGTAACAGATATAATGTCTAGATGATCTTACAGGCCTGTATTCTTTCTGCCTTCCCTTCCCTTGGCTGGTAAACAGCCCTGTAAGCCAAGTGTTAAAGATTGCAAAACTTCCTCGTCAGCTGGAACAGCTCACTTTGACACTGAGAATAGGAAAATCAAACCTAGTTAAGCCACTTTATTTTTTTGTGGAAATTTCAGAATGATGGAGGATGAGTGTCAGAGTAAAGAAGTAGCAACTACTCATTTACACACCTTTTCCTATTACTTTCATATACATTTCATTTTCCTCCTTTGGCCTCTGATACTTTTCAATGTGCTGTTACTTTACTGAACTTCCACTTTTCTTCACTTAACTGAAGTTCTAACTCACAGCTGGCCTCCTTTGAAGGCATGAGATCTCTTAATGTGGAACCCAGATCATGCAGTGTGGGAGAAAGGAGAGTAGATTTAAAAATCCTGCTTTTCATCTTGGGGGCTTAAACAAACCTTCCAGACCACTGATAAAACCTGCATCCAAAAGCAACCTCACCAAAGAGAAAGAAAAACTAAATAGCAGCCCTTACACAGTTCCATGGTCTAATGTCATGTAACTTCCCTCATCTTGAATTTTAAACTCTTTTAAGTACAATGAAAGCAGGTGGCCTTATGGTTAACAGTGCAGATCATGGAAAGATCAAATCTGGGTTTGAACCCCAGCCTGGACACCTAGACCTAATACTACTGGAGGCACATTAACAAGTCTCAATTCTTCCACCTGTCAAATAGGGTTGATAGCATCCAAAAAGGGTAGTTGTAAGAGTTTTTGAAAATCATATGTGTCAATACTTCATATACTGCCAAGGGGGACTCAATGTGTTAGCTGTATAATGACTTTCACACACTATGTTCTCTGCCTGGAATATTTTTCTCTTCGTTTGTCTGGGAAATTCCCTCACAACCATGAAAACTCAAACTGAGACCTTCCCAGCTACTTGGCATGAGCAATCAACCTGTCCCTCACTTATGTTCTCAGATAATATATTAATTGAAGTCATCACAGTATATTCTATTTGCTTGTTTAAATATTTGCCCCTCCTCCCTAGGGACATGGTCCAAGTATTTTTCTGAATTGTAAGTACTTAGTTGAAAGTAGGTTCTAGTTATCTGTGAAGATGGCTCAACAGTTAAAGGGGCTAGATTTAGGTTCTCACATCAGAACATAGCCTTGACTTCATTTAGAATCAATCCATCCTTCTGGATTAGGAATGAGGCTTTACTATTAATTATACCATTACTTCTAGCAAAAGAATTGTCCTATCAAATTAATTGAAATTGAAGCCAAACACAAACATCTGCAGATAAATGTTCACTAATGAGAATGCTCTTGTCTAACGTTTCTTCATGTTTTCTCAGAAACTGTTAGCAAATGTAATTTAGGAGATATTAAAATCAGTCACTAATGGAAAATGTCATAAGGAATAGCTTACTAGAATTTTTTTCAAGGCAGGATCTCAATCTAGCCCAGGATGACCTGGAACTGACTCTGTAGCCACAGGCGATCTTACCACCTCAGACTCCAGGGTGCTGGGGAAAGTAGTGCACCACTACATCTGGCTAGTTACTAAAATTTTAAGGAGGGAATATGCTGATGAGAATATTCTGGGCTAGAGAGGTATAGTATGGTAGTATAGTATAGGTTTAGCATGCAAGAGTCCCTCAGTTCAATCCCACCAACACAAATATAACCTTAGTATACACATTAAAATTCTTATTTTATAAAGGCTTTTTATTTGCTTCTCCTAACTACCCTGTGATAGTGAAAAGCACATAATATTCACATTCTGTAAGGTCATATTTAACCAATAAATCCTAAAGGCCACTTTGGTGGCCTTCTGAAGTCTATTGAATCTAGTCCTCAACAAAATGCATTAACAAATCTATAGTTTTCTAAAGAGAAAGGGAGTATGTGTGCATGTATTTGTGTATAGATTTACCTTTAAAAAGGCCGAGCTTTGCCATTCCCCCTTTAAAAAAAAACTTAATGTTTCAAATAATACAGAATCTTAAAAAGTATAAGGTATTTTGTAAAGTATTTGAACTACTAAACATTAAGAAGACAAAAATAGGGGTTGAGAGATGGCTAAGTGGGTAAAGTACTTGCTATAAAAGTCTGAAGATCTGAGTTCAGAGCCACATGAAACACTAAAATACTGGGTTTGAGGACAGGCACCTTTTATCCCAGGTCTGGGAAAACGAAGGTAAGTGGATCTCTAGGGCTCACTGGATAGCAAGGTTAACTGAACTGGTGAGCTCCAGGTTCAGTGAGAGATCTTATCTCAAAAATCAAAAGTAGAAAGTGATGAGAACACCTGGCATCAACCTCTGGCCTCCATATCAATATACAAACAAGGGCGTAAGCACCACATACACACCCATACAAACATGCACACACACACACACACACACACACACACACACACAATATATATATATATATATATATATATATATATATATCAAAAAGATGACATAAGTACCTCAATGCAAATGTGATGCATTCCTCCAGCCTTGTTTTTCTGCAGAAAGCCTGCAATTGGACTGTTACTCCCCAGTGGATGAAGCAGTTCCATCTTGGTGTTTCCCAGGTTGACAAAAACAACCGATACTCCATGTTCAGGAAGAGGGACCGCTTCACTTACCTGGGCCCCCAGAACATTCCTATAAAACGAAGAGGCCTTTTCCAAATCTGGCACAGCTATGGCCACATGATTAAGCCGACCCAGGTTCCACACAGAACCTGCTACTTGATTCAAGGACTGTAACGTAGAAAAGTTTCTCCCTGCTAGATTTGGAGCTTGGACTCTGGAAAAAAGACCTGAAAAATAGAAGAGCCATTGGTATATTTCTTTTGAGAATTAATGTACTTCTAAATTTTAAAAACTAAACAAATAGATATAAATCAATTTAAATATCTATTCCTTTTAATTACTGAATTAAATCAGGGAAGAAACATGGAAAAACTTACCATAACTACTCTCTCTGCTCTATCAAGAATTAAAAAGTTGTGTGTCAGCTGGGCCTGTGGTCATAAGTCTGTAATTCTAAGTATCTGAAAGAACTGCAAGTTCAAGGCCTCCCTGGGCTACAAAATGAATTCAAGACCAGCCTGGGCAACTTAGTTTGTCCCTGATCAAAATGAAAAGAGGGCTAGGGTATGGCTCAGTGGTAGAGTGTTATCCAGCATGCATGGATGGGACTCTACGTTCAATCCACAATACTATTAAATAAATAAATAAATCACAAATATCTGCATTTCATAGCAGTTTGAACTTGAGAGTGAAACAACATATACTAAGTGATAAGAGCAACTTCCTTCCCAACTTATATGCATTTTTTGTTTTATACTGTGTAACAAATTCATAAAATGAATAGTTATGTAAAGTCAGAAATCAACCCCAACATAATATTTGGTGAGTTCAATACCCAACTCTCACCAATAGACAGGTCATCTTGAATAAAAACAAACACTGGAGTTAAATGACGTTAGTAATCAAATGGATCTAACAGTCCTAACCCTAACTCAAACACAATAGAATACACATTCTTCCCAGCAGGTCTCAACAAATAAAAGAAAATTAAATAACTTACTGTATTGTACCTGACCACAATGGAATAAAGCTAGAAATCAAGAGAAAGTTCAAAAACACATAAACAATACTTTTAAATAATGAATGGGTTGTTGAAGAAATCAAGAAGGAAATTTTAAAAACTCCTAGAATAGAACCCAGGCTCCAAGAGGAACTTCCCACTGCCAGAGAGGTACAGAGAGGCTACGCCCACTAGAATCTTGCCAAAATAGGAATGTGTGTCTTACTTAACCTATACTGATCTCACGCTCTGATGGAATTTCTGTTTGTATATTTCAGAAAGCAGTGAGAACGCTGGGGACAACCCAATTCCACAAAAAGACATGGGATGATGGCTGACATCCTGGCAGGAGATGAATCACCAGTGGCCTATCACACAGGGCCCAAATGAGACCTACAAGAAAGTGATGAGACAAACAGGAAACCCATCACCACAGCAAGTCAGATAACTCATGAAAGGTCAATGGAGACAGACACCAACAATACCCAACATAACCAAAAGCAGAAGTCCAGAGACACTTAAGATCTCCACAATAAAGCAGAATTAAAACTCACCCACCATGACTCAGGGAACTGAGTGGAAGAGGGGGCAAAAGAATATAAGAGCCATGGTAGGGGAGAATATCCAGACACTTTGCCCCTCTCAGTAACAATGCACAAAGGGGGAAGAAAAAAAAAAATAAAACTGGCTACCTCTGGTGCAGTTCATATCCCCCCACCTTATGGACAGATCCAGTATGCAAACTGAGGAGGGACCCCAATGGGTAGGGGACAGAGAGGAGGGAATTGGGGGCACCTTCACAAGATTTGCTCATATAATGTATATAATTATTCATAATAAAGATATTAATTTTAAAAACTCCTAGAATAGAGTGAAAATGAGAACACAACATATCAAAACCTGTGGTATACAATGAAGGTGGTCCTAAAAAGGGAGTTTTTAGCGCTAAGTGCATACCAAAAAAAAAAGATCAAAAATTAGAAAGCATTCAAATTCAAATAAACAGCTTAGCCAGATGTGGTCAAGAGGCAGAGGTAGGAGGATTGCTGTGAGTTCAAGGCCACCCTGAGACTACATAGTGAATTTCATGTCAGCCTGGGATAGAGTAATACACTACCTCAAAAAACAAAATACTAGGCAGAAATAAATAAATTAGGGCAGAAATTAGTGAAGTAGAAACTTTTAAAAATACAAAGAATGAATAAAAGAAGGATTTGGTTCTTTGAAAAAATAAGCAAGATTGACAAATCCTTAGTTAATCTAACCAAAAGGAAAAAAGACCTAAATTAATGAAATTAGAAATAAAAACAGACACATTGTAACAGATACCAACAAAATTCAGAAAACCATGGGGACTATTTTTAAAATCTATATTCCATCCAATTGGATAATCTAAAAGAAATATTTCTAATGCACATAACCTAAATGTGCAAAATGAGATTAATAATTTACACAGGTCGGTAATAAGCAATGAGATTAAAGCAGTAATTTAAAATCTTCCAACAACAAAAACAGCCCCAGTCCAAACTGTCACTGAAGAATTCTACTAGACCTTTAAGAAAGAATTAAATCTTATACTTTTCCAATTATTATATAAGGTAAAAAGGGAAGGAATACTTCTAAACTCCTTCTACAAAACCAGTGTTATTTTGATACCAAAACCAGATAAAGATCAAACAAAAAAAATTTATAGACCAATCTCCCTGATGAACATAGATGCAAAAATTCTTAATTCAAGAATACATCAAGGGCTGGAGAGATGGCTCAGTGGTTTAAGGTGCTTGCCTGCAAAGCTTAACAACCTGGGTTTGATTCCCCAATATCCACATAAAGCCAGATGCACAAAGTGGTACATGCATCTGGAGTTCATTTGCATTGACAAGAGGCCTGGCATACCCATTCTCTTTCCTTCACTCTCTCCCTTTCTTGTAAAATAAGTACATAAAATATTTTTAAAGAAATACATCAAGAAGACCATTTTCCATGATCAGGCGATCTTCAGTCCATAGATGCATAAATCAATAAATGTAATATATCATATAAACAGACTCAAGAATGGAAATCATATAATAATTTCAATTTATATACAACAGGTCTCTGACAAAATCCAAAATCCAATGAAAATTCTGGAGAGACTAAGATGGATGAAACATCTCAAGCTAATAAAGGTTCTATGTGAAAACATCACACTAAATGGAGAAAATCTCAAAATATTCCCACTAAGATCAGGAACAAGATGAGGGTGTCCACTCTTTCTATTCCTACTCAACATAGTAACTAAAGTCTTAGCTAGAGTAATAGGGACGAGAAGGAAATGAATGGGACACAAAGAGGAAAGGATGAAGTTAAATAAAGCATTCTTATTTACGGATGACATGATTTTATAAGGGACCCTAAAGACTCAATACCATTCCAATAGCCTCAAAAAAAATTGAAATAAACCTAACCAAGGACGTGAAAGACTTCTACTGTGAAAACTTAAAAACACTCAAATTAGCTGGGTGTGGTGGCATACTTCTTTAATCCCAGCAGAGGTAGGTGGATTGATGAGTTGGAGGCCACATGAGACTACAGAGTGAATTCCAGGTCAGCCTGGGCTAAAGTGAGACCCTTACTTTGGGGGGAAAAAAGAAGGAAAGGGAAGGAGAGGGGAAGGAGAAGGGAGGGGGAAGAAGGGAGGGGAGAAGAAGGAAGGGAAGGGACGGGAAGGGAAAAAAGAAAGAAAAGACATTGAAATTGAGGAAGACACCAGGAGATGGAAAGATTCCCCCATGATTGTGAATAGGACAAATTAATATGATGAAAATAACATATTATCAAAAGCAACCTATAAATTCAATGCAATCTCAATCCAAATTCCAGCACCATTCTTCACATAAATAAACAAAACACTCCTAAAATTCATATGGAAACACAAAAGACCCTGAAGAGCCATACCTGATTTCAAGTTATACTACACAGCAACAATAATAAAAACAGCATGATCCTGGCACAACACAGATCAATGGACTAGGGTAGAGAACCAGATTTTAGCTGTACAACAACAGCCACCTGACTTGACAAACATGGAGAAGAGTATCTTCAACAAATGGTGCTGGGTAAAATGAAGCTAGACCCTTACCTCCCATCCTTCACAAAAATCAACTCCAAATGGGTCAGAGACCTGGAACTGCCAAAGGAAAAAGGAAGGATCTCACTTTAAGATATAGGTGAGGGTAAGGATTTTCTGAATAGGATTCCATTCATTTGGGAAATAAGACCAACAATGGACAAAATGAAACCCCATGAAATTAAAAAGCTTTTGTACAGCACAAGAAATGGTTGAGTGAAGAGGCAGGCATCTGACAGAGCATTAATATCTGGAATATACAAAACTCAAAAATCTAAACATCAAGAAGAGAAATCAAAAAATGGGCAATAAAGCTGGGTGTGGTGACTCATGCCTTTAATCCCAGCACTTGGGAGGCAGAAGTAGGAGGATCACTAAGAGTTCAAGACCACCCTGAGACTACATGGTGAATTCCAGGTCAGCCTGAGCTACATACAGTGAGACCCTACCTCGAAAAAACACAAAAAGGGGGGGGGGACAATGAAACTGAATGGAGTTTTCTCAAAAAAAATAGACAAATGGCAAATATTATATATATATATAATTTATTTACAAGAAAAAGAAAGAGGCAGAGAGAGGAGAGAGAATGGGCACACTAGTGCCTCCAGACACTGCAAATGAACTCCAGAAACATGTGCCATTTTGTGCATCTGGCTTTATGTAGGTACTAGGGATTGAACTCAGGTTCTTCTACTTTGCAGGCAAGCGCCTTAACCACTAACCCATCTCTCCAACCCTAATAATTTTTGAATTTATATTTATTTGTTTGTAAGCAGAGAGAGATAGGGAATAGGCATGCCAAGACCTCTAGCCACTGCAAACAAACTCCAGACACATGTGCCACTTCGTGCATCTGGCTTTATTGGATACTGGGGAGTAGAACCCAGGTTATTAGGTTTTGCAGACAAGCACCCTAACCACTAAGCTATCCCTCCCACCCAAATGGCTAATATTTTTTTAAAGTGTTCAGCTTTTTTTAGCCATTAGGTAAATACAAATTAAAACTACTTTGAGATTCCATCTTACTCCAGTCAGATGGCTATCGTGAAAAAAATAAATGCTGACAAGGGTGTGGAGAAAGAGAGGTCTTTATTCACTATTACTGGGAATGCAAACTGGTGCTTACACTATGGAAATCAGTGTGGAGGTTTCTCAAAAAGCTAAAACTAGAATTACCTTATGATCCAGCTATACCACTCCTGGGCAAATATTCTAAAAACTCTACCCTCTACTTTAGAGATACTTGCTCAGCTATGCTTATTGGGGAGTATTTAGGTTGATTCCATTTCATAGCTTTGCTAGGAATCAGCCTAAATACTCACCAACTGATGGGTGGATTAAGAAGATGTGGTACACAATGGAGTTTTATTCAGCTACACAGCAAAATGAAATTATGGAATTTGCAGAAAAATGGTAGGCACTAGAAATGGCCATGCAGGCTTACAAACATAAACACGCAATTCTCTCCTACATGCAGATCCTACTTTTGCAGTTCTAGATTAGTAGCTACAAAGTGGAGTGTCTGTACAGGTCAAAAAGCTAGAACGGGAGGACGGGGGGGGGGGAGAGTAGAACACATGGGACATGAGTGTAGAGGGGGATAAGAGTGGGAGGGAAGTTTAAACAGATGGAATGAGAGGGTGAGAGAGACAGGGTGGTGGGAGGATGAATCAATATTTAAAATATATGAATATATGCAAACTTACTACTTGATAAGTCAATTAAAACACAAATTTTTTAAAAAGTGCTTGAATGAAGGTCCCCTATGTTGGTGAATAAAATTGCTCCCAGAAGCCACAGACTATTAACTGTAAATCCATTGCCAGGAATGAAACACCTTCCAGTAAGTTGTTGGTCAAGGATCCTACAGAAGCCCTTAAAAATAATATAGGCTATTGCCATTACTCTTGGTTGTCCACCAAAACTATATGGTAAGTCCCTATTTCTGAAGACATCACACATTTCAATGAAGGACACAGAGAAACTAAGCTGGAACAGAGCTGGAAGCTTCCCCCCTGCCAACTAGCTTTCTTCATACCAGAAGATGCTATACAAGTTGCTGGGGGTAAAAGCCATCAGCAGTCCTACCCAGCTGTGGACCCTATGTACTGCACAATCAATCTGTCAGGAAAGATGCCCAATGGTGCATTAGTGGCCTGAATGTTATGGGAGCAATCAACTGCTTTCTGATTGGATTTTAGGCCTGCTATACAGAAGGAATTTCATGCCAGATACTGTAAACCTGGCCAAATGCCTATGGCAAGGGATGGACATGGGCCAGGGGGGAACCTACTACTGTGGTTATGCTACATAGCTAGCATGTAAAACTGGCTTCTAAATATCTGTATTTGTTTCCATAAGTGGTACTACTTAAAGCTTTGATCACAGAAATTTCTGACTACAATGGGCAGTGATTGATGCAGAAATGCATAGCTGGCAAAAATGCCCAGAATAAATGACTACTGTGTGCTCAGCTTTCAAAAAAATACATAAACCATCCTTCCCAAGGCTCATGTGATTGGAAAGAATATAAGAGCAGGAGGATGGGGAAGAGGGCTGAAACATGCTGTCTTCTGCATACAACACAGCCATTACACACATCGACTGTCAGCAGCTGTGGTCTCCAGAATAAGACTGAGCCTGTCAATATTGCATCATTGATGGGGAAGGGTACATCAGATACCAGACCTCTCAGAGTAAGTGGCATTAATAGTTACTGGGGGAGGTAGAGTCAGAAACAGCTTATAGAAGGAAAGGGTTTATTTCTGTTTACAGTTTTGAAGGGAAGTTTTATCATGGCAAGGAAAGTATGGCAAGAATAGATAGCAATATGTCACATCTTGTCACACCAGTTGGTTAGAAACAGCAAGAGTGAACCATGAACACCCAGTGTGGCTGAACTTTAAACCTCTAGTCCACCCCCAGTGATATGCCTCCTGCATCAAGGCTCCACCAGCTGGGGATTAAGTATCAGACTTAATCTCAAACACAAGAGAGTGTGGGAGACACTTTACATTCAAACCACCACGTGGGCACTGCAACAAAGTGTGTTGGTTCAACACTTTTAGGAAGGTTGTATCAATAACTTGTGGATATATGTAAGGATGTCTAAGTATTCATGCATTCTATGCTTTTAAAGGATCCTATGGCGAGTTTACTGTGCCTCTACCCTACTCACAGTCATCACACTTATGGTTCAATCTCATTCCATAACTAAGAGTACTTGTATTTTGCAAATGTCCTGGCCATATTTTTTTATTTACTGTGTCATTCAGCATTCCATAGCTTTTTTTTTATAAGATCACTCACCTCCTTTATTTTTGAAATAGGTCCCATATAGCCCAGAATTAGCCTTGAACTTGCCATATAGCAGAGGCTAACCCTTAACTCTTTATTTTCCTGCCTTTACCTCCCAAGTACTGGGATTACAGGCATGTGCCACCATGTCCAAATACATTTATCAATGTACTGTGTGGGATCTGATTTCAGAGCACTATCAGCAATATTCCTGACCTCTTGGTTGTTTTGCTGCTAGTATTAGAAGTATTCCATCTGTTTGCTCTTTGATACAGGGGTATGCATTTACAATCTTTCTGAGTTAAAATTAATTGCTTATAACCATCCAATTCAGGCTAGAGGGTATGGCTCAGTGATAGATCACTTGTTTAGTATGCACAAGATTCTGGGTTCAATCCCCAGCCACAGAAAACAAACAAACAAAAGACCTTCTACTGCCCTGTACCATTCATAACCAATGTTTTTATTTATTTATTTTTAATTTGGGGACTTCTTTTCAGATCATATAGAAATGGAAACTGCTGGGATTTATTATCAGAAGACAGAATCTAGTTGATTTGACCTTCTTTCCAGTACAGACATACGGGTGTATTTCATTACTAGATTTATGCACCAATGCTATGTCACCTTGCCTAAATCTATAATCCTTCCAAAATAATTGTGAAACCGCAATTTCTTCCGTGGGAAGGCACAAAGCAGTAGCATGACTCTCCTTTTAGTCCTCATCACCATCACATTGAGATAATGGTACAAGTACAGTGAGTTCTTCCTGCTACTTAATCTTCACCTTAATTCTCTAGAGTGGACATTATGTTCTCCAATTTTCAAAATAAGGAAGACAGGCCTGCAGAGATTAAGTCATTTTTATCAACATCACTCAAAGTGTTAAAGCTGGGCCACAAGCAAAGCTGGTTAGTAAACTACTATTTAATCTATTCTTCTGAGTCAATCTCTCTTTCTCTCTCTCTCTCTCTTTTTCTCTCTCCCCTCTGGGGATTGAACCCAGGGTCTTGCACATACTCTTATGTTCTACCACTGTGCTGCACCCTCAGGCTTTCTTAATTTTTATGGCCATTGGTGTATGTCCTATCAGAACTTCCTACTTGCTAAGAGGCACTGAGAAATAATTCTGCTTTGTGCGTTTTGTTTTTTTTTTTCCCCATGGAATGTGAGCTAAGATGCTGACTTGTATTTTACCAAGGATAGAGAAGTCTTAGCTTGTAGGGAGTGTTATTATTCAACTTCAGTATCACCAGTTAACTAGAAATTCAGTTAACTATTGTGCATATATATGTATGTATGTATGTATGTATATATATATATATATATATATATATATATATATATATATATATATATATATATATATATATATATATATAAAACTAAGAGCTGAGACATATTTTCTTCACTTGGCTCATCACAGCCCTGTGGACTGGACACTAGAAAATTTAAAAATCTGAGTTTAGGGGTTGGGGATTCAGCTCAGTAGATGAGCGCTTGCCTAGCAAGCGCAAGGCCTTGGGTTCGGTCCTCAGCACCGAAAAAAAAAAAATCTGAGCTTGGCAAGGATGACAGTTTGAGAAGAGACTTTAAAGGGGAGACGTGGAGGTCAGGAAACGTGAGCATCAGTCGTCACCGGGTCTACCAACACTAAAGAGGTGGAAACCCCTCCGCCAGTGCTTGGACTTCAGGAAGCACACCTGACCTCCCAGGGTTTCTTGCGGGACACTGGGCCGTGGGGCTCGCGGAGCCCCTGCCGCCCTCCTTTCTGTCTCTCCTTCGGTGCAGGTGCGGCGGGCTCCCGGGCGCCTGCGCCACCACCCGGGACCCCACAGCGGCAGGGGACGGCGCACGGACCCAGGGCCCCGGCCACACGCGCCTCCTCAGCCCCCGGCCTCCCGCCGCCCTGGGGACCCTGTCGGCACCCGTATTCACCTGCGGCACCCGCCGCCAACGCCACCAACACGCGCGCCATCTTGGGAAGCGACCGCTACCTTGACCCACTGTGGGGCGGGTGAGGAAGGCGGGCCGGGGGCGGGGCCTCCTGCAGGGGCGGGGCGCCAGGTCCAGGGGCGGGGCACCAGGCCAATGAGACGGGGCCGCCAGGCCTAGGGGGTGTGGCTATGCAGAGGGCGGGGCGGACGAGGTGTGTCTGCGAGCTCTGCCAGTCCCGACTTCGGATACAAAGCCGTCGTGGTACCTACCGTATCTCCTCCGAGATTGGAGAACGTGCAATGGCGAGGGGCTGACCAATAAGCGACATTCAGTGACGACCTGCCCCGCCTCCTCTCGCACGCCCGTTGCGTGGCGCCGGCTGAGCTTGGGTCGGGAACCTCTGCGATGCGGAACCTTCGGCGCCAAGCTCCGGGGGGCGCGAGGCGCGTCTTTGCGGCGCGGCTTCCGGTCGCCTGAGCCTTCTTCCTTCGCGTGCGGCGCTGCTGCCGGCGATGGCGCCCCGCGCTTGGCGTGCGCGGACTCTGGAGCAGTGTCTCCGAGAGCTCGGCGAAGCCACCAGCCGGCCCGAGCGCTTCCTCACGTGAGTGCGCTGGAGGGGAGGGGAGGGCTGCCTCCGGAGGCTGGGACTCACTGTCGCTCCTGGAGCTCTCTCTTCTGATGGCTTAGCCGTCCCGTGAGCTCTGTCCCTGAACGTGACTCTTCTTGCCGTGTTTAGTGTTGTATCTCCAACGTAGACCTCCACCATCCCTGCTTGGAGTCGTGTTACCTCCATTCTTCCTCTGTCGCTTATCTTTGCAAAGTGTAAGCCATCATTCTTGAGCTGTATTTTCTCGTTATACTTAAAATGGAAATTTCTTAACTTCTGGACCCTGCATAGTTTGGCTTCCCCCAGCCTCTCCAATCTCACCTTGCCTCCTTCACTATAAACTCCCTAATCGTATTTGTATTTTATAGGATTTACCTTGCTGTTTCTTCTATCCAGAATGCATGTTTCCAGTTCTTTATGACAGTCTCTTTCATCTGTAGGTCTCATTTCAGATATCACATCCCTAAAGAGACCTTTCTGAACTATTTTAGCAAAACAAATTTTGACCGCTTGCCAAATGAATACAAGAGTGTGTAATGAAACAGCTTTGAGAACTGTAAGCTGATTCACTATATATCTAGACAACTAGATATGTAGTAGTTTTGTGGCCTAAGAGCTATAGAGCAAACTTAGATTACTTGGTTTACATTTCTTTGTGTCAGTCTGTTTTATCAGCAAGTGTATTCTGTTGGGAGTCAGATTCTGTACATAAAATGGATATTTTGTTTATATTTTACTTTTGTGCATGAGTTGAGCATTTTGTTTCTCTTTTAATTGAAAGTACTTGAAATTATTGCATATAATTTTATAATCTCATTTAATCCCTTTTTCCAATAGGGTTCAAGATGAATTAGCATCAAACTTCACTTCTTTAACCAAGGTTCTTTATGACTTTAATAAAATATTAGAGAATGAGAGTATCTCTGGGAGTCCTTTACAAAAACTTGAAATAAACAATTTTGATGATGAGCAGATTTGGCAACAACTGGAGCTGCAGAATGAACCAGTTTTACAGTACTTCCAGAGTGCAGTTAGTGAGGCAGTCGAAGATGAAGATATCAGTCTGCTCCCAGAGAATGAAGAAGAGGAGACTGAAGAGGATACACGGGAGATGGAGACCGATGGCCAGGAGGACCTAGTGCAGGATTCAGAGGAGGAGGAGCTGTCAGACGTGGGTGGTGATGATCCTAAAGGGGGAAAGAGCTCTAAAAACTCAAGCAAATTGGATCTGAAGGAAAGCCCTGTTTTCAGTGATGAGGACTCTGATCTTGACTTCGACATTAGCAAATTAGAACAGCAAAACAAGGTGCAAAGCAAACTACCTAGAAGACCCAGTGAAAAGTCTGTAGTAGATGATAAATTCTTCAAACTATCTGAAATGGAGACCTTTTTAGAAAAAATGGAAAAAGAAGAGCAAAATAGAGATGATGCTGAAGAGGAGGAAGAGATTAACTTTTTTGAAGATATTGACTCTGATGAAGGTGAGGGAGGACTGTTTGGACACCAGAAACGTAAGGTAAGGTTTTGGGAAATTTTCTTTCTCCTTAAACTAGATGTTCTATTTTCCTAGGAGAAATTTAAAGTCCTACAAAATTCACAAGGGCACAAATGAACTATTCGATGAATTGAAACTTACTGGAGAAATTAAAGATAATTGTAAATGCTGGATCAGTAGTGGTACATGACTGCAAGCCCAGCCCTTGGAAGGCTGAAGCAGAGAATCATGAGTTCGAAGCTATAGTAAGACCCTGTCTCAGAAACAAACAAACAAAAAAAAAAAAAACATAAAAACCAAAGTCTTGAGATATGGAATAGTGTACTCTAATTTTATCTGTTATTAATGGATCTATACTTCCATGAAGTTTGTTAAGTTTTAGTTCTTATGATTTTATGGTAGTTGCTAGTTGTTTTAATAACTATTTTGGGTTGGTTGTTTTTAAGTTAACCCATGTGTGATGAATATGATACACATGCAACTATGAGTGGTTTTTATATATTTTTCTACTTTTAAACTTTTTATTTCAGTCAAGTAAAAGTTCCAGGAATCTGAAATACAAAGATTTTTTTGATCCAGTTGAAAGTGATGATGATATAGCAAGTGTTCCTGGTGATGAGTTGGGTTCAGACGAAGAAATTGCTGAAGAAGAAGCAGAAGAAAGCAGTTCTGAAATGTGAGTGACCTTCCTTTACTTTGTAAGCTGGAATTGCCTGGTCTTATATGTGCACTCATAGTTGTCAGACCTTTGTCTTGAGAAGTTAGGCTCTAAAATCAAATACTAGATTCTTTACTCTAAGATCTTCTCAAAACAGCCATGAAAAAGTCTCTAAATTCAAAGGGTTATTAGTAATCATTTAATGGGGGAAAAAACCCAAACTGACAGTAGTAATCAAACATTTATAACAAGGAAGAAGCTTGGGTTAGGGATTTGAGTGAATAAAACCCTGTAATAATATTTTTGTGAAATCAGAACTTTGTATTCTTGATTGATAAATAATAGATTTGCATATATTAGGCAATTTTTGTTCTATGTCCACATAGCATTTCATCTAGATAATTCTGGCCTTCAAAAATGTAATGACTTTGGAAGTTCTGAATATTTGATGGCATTAGGTATAAAGCAGAACTTTTTTACTGGAATATTTGTTTTTTGTATTCCTAGTGGAAAGTAGTGTTTTACCTTTGATAAGGATTTTGGTATTGTAGGGATGAAGATGATGACCTTGATGAAAATGAGGATGGTAGGCAACATAAAGAAGGCTTGAAAAAAGTGACCTTTGCTTTGCCAGATGAGGAGACTGAAGATACAGGTATCCTAAATGGAAAGGAAGATTCTGATGAAATCAAATCCTCTTTTGAAAAAAGGCAGGAGAAGGTAACAAT
Source organism: Zapus hudsonius (assembly GCA_004024765.1). NCBI lineage: Eukaryota > Metazoa > Chordata > Mammalia > Rodentia > Dipodidae > Zapus > Zapus hudsonius. Next base: position 20,516 of record PVHP010001848.1, on the reverse strand, counting down.
TAAGAACATTTTTATGTGTTTAACATGAAAAGAACTCACAGACTAACAAACTTACCCTGATTTTCCTACTGGCACTAACATCTTTTAAAGGCCAAGGTCTTGCTCTCTAAGGCCTTATATACACTTGAGCAAAGGCATGGTAGTACATGCTGTAATCCTAGCACTTGGAAGGCTTCAACTTTGAAGTCAGCTGGGTCTGTATACCAAGACTTTCTCTCAAAAAGACTATATGTATTCTATATATAGGTAAATATTATGATTGTAGATGCCTATATGTCCTAGCCTATGGCTTTCCATTGGTGGCCTAGGTGTAAAATCTTTGTCTTTTCTTTGTGCTAGTGTGTCTGTATCTGGGGCATGTCTCTTCTTTGCCACCCTGTGAGCTTCATCTAACTGCTTCAGCTGCTCAGGAGATGTAGCCTTCAAAGTGCTCCTGACAGGTGATAAATAATCCATTTAGATTTAGCTTATCTCCAGGCCTTTAGTTCAATATTTATTCATTTGAGAGAGAAAGAGGTAAACAGAGAGAGAGAGAGAGAGAGAGAGAGAGAGAGAGAGAGAGAGAGAGAGAGAGAAAGGGCATGCCAGGGCCTCCAGCCATTGCAAACAAACTCCAGACACATGTGCCACCTTGTGCATCTGGCTTTATGTGGGAATTGAACTAAGGTCCTTCTGCTTTGCAGGCAAACGCCTTAACTGCTAAGCCATCTGTCCAGCCCTAGTTCTGCCATTTCTTGTCCTGAAGATTATACCATACATGAAGAAGAACCAACAGATAACAAAAGATACCAAGATTATTAAAAGAATTGAACAAATAAGGCTTTTGAATTAAATCCAAGATTGTCATACTGTCTGTGGTAGAGATGGCAAATCTAAAAGAAATGACATGTGTAATGATAGTTAATACTCCATTATCTTCCCACCTCACTCATATTCTCCCCCAAAGAGAAGAAAAAGATTATGCTTTATTGGGGAGTTATAGCGAACCTTCAAGGGTTGGGGAGATTGCTCGGTGGTTAAAGGTGCTTACTTGCAAAGCCTGCCAGCCTAGGTTCAATTTCCCACTGCCAATTTAAAGCCAGACAGAATAAGTCTCATTTATGAATAGTGATGCAAAAATCCAAAATAGTGCAATGAAAAAAAAATAATGCCAAGCAATTGAATGGACTCTATTGTTTTGATTCAATATTAGAAATTGAATGCAATTCTTGGCTTTAAGATGCTGAAGAGTAAAAACATGATCAGCTCCCTGTATGTCAGAATAACTTGATAAAATTCAATTCAATATCCATTCCTTTTTTAAAATTCAGTGAAATACAAATATTTAGTCTAAAGTCCCATTAGTCTAAAGTCCCATCATGCTTTGACAAAATTGATATATCTATTTAAAATCAGAAATAAGACAAAATGTCTTCTTTTACAATTTGAGAAAAGCTCAGGTGGAAGCATTAATATTTGCAGAGAATACTACAATTGCCAGGTAGGAATGGAAGAGCTATTAGGGAAAATAAAAGAATTCTGTAAGATAGCTGAAAAAACTGGTCATGTGTATGGATAAAATTTCCTAATGTCTCAAGTTAAAAGAGATTTTTTTTAAAAAGGGGGTGTGGTGTGGTGTCAAGAGTCAGGCTTCATCAAATACTAATTCCAAACAAAAATAACTTTTGAATGTTGTGATAATTAGTGAATATTGAGATGATTTAACTAGAGTATAGCTCAGAAATATAACCAAGTACTTCTGGGCATATTATATGCATGGCGTTTAAAAATAACTTTGTCTCTTTCTTAGATGAATGAAAAAATTGCATCTTTGGAAAAAGAGTTGTTGGAGAAAAAGCCCTGGCAGCTTCAAGGAGAAGTGACAGCACAGAAGCGCCCTGAGAACAGCCTTCTGGAAGAGACCCTACACTTTGACCATGCTGTCCGGATGGGTACGGTGCCTGCTGCACTTCTTTCTAGTGTTTGCTTTTATGTGTTTTCTGTGTCTTTATTTCATAAAAAAGATTTTGGGTAAATTTGCTTTCTCCCCACTTTTTATTTCAAAAACTTGCAAGCACAAAAGAAGAAAAATAGTATAGCAAACATCTTATATGGCATTCAAATGGTTTTGCCATCTTTGCCTTCTCTCCCCTCTGGATTGTTGTGACTATGTATGTGTCCTGTGTCCCCCTAGTCATTAAAAGGTAAGTTGCTGATATCACAGTTAAGTTTTGAACTCTTGCCTGAAGTCCTGGTCATTGTTTGTTCTTGTACCATTAAGTCCAAATGGGTATCCATTTTAGTTCAATAAGAGAATGTAAAAGAAGGAGCGTCCCCAGGGCATGGGACAGAAGACACTTACACCCACATAGTCTAGTTTATAGTTCTTACAGTTGAGGTGGTATGTGCACATGTATATCCTTGTGCTGTCCCGCACTCGCCTGTGGTGGCCAGAACTGAACGTCCATTTGCCCTCTTGCTTCTTCCTCCTCCCATAAATACGCTTCTTCCCCATTCCTGTCTTGCTTTGTTTTAACTGTTGGGTTTGCATTATGGGTGGATGGTTGGTTACTGTGGAATGGGCAGCTTAGCCAGTGGCTACACCACTGATGAACCTGACTCCCTTCCTGCTGCCATGAGCTGCCATTAGCTACTTTGAGAGGACTCCTTCCTCCATTGCTGATGAAGTATTGACAGGCTTAGTCTTGTGTTGGAAACCACACATTTCATGCTCTTCTCCCCCTCCTCCTCTGACATTCTTTCTCTTCCATGAGGTTCTCTGAATTTCAGAAGAGATGGTTTAGATAGCTTGTTTGAAGCCGAACACATCGTAATCACTTATTTTGGGCATTTTTGCCGGCTCTGCATTTTTGCATTAACTACTGCCTATTGTAAGAAGCTTCAATGGTTGAGGCTTCAAATAGTACTGATTTATGAGAACATATAGATGTTTAGAAAGGAGTTTGACATGCTGTAGTAGTAGTAGTAGTAGTAGTAGTAGTAGTAGTAGTAGTAGTAGTAGTAGGTTCTCTGCTAGGGCCACTATGTCCATTCCTTGCCATAGGCATTTGATCAGGTTTACAGTACTAGGCAAGAATTCCTTCCTGTGGAGTGGGCCTCAGAAAACACTTGGTTACTCCCCTAGCATTCGTGCCACTATTGCACCAATGGGGCATCTCCCCTTGCAGGTCAGTTGTGGAATTCATAGGGTTCACAGTTGGATGACTTTTCTCCATTAGCAGCTTGCATAACATTTTCTGGTATGAAAAGAGCCAGCTGGCAGGTAGGAAGCTTCCAGCTCAGTTTCTCTAGATCCTGCAACTAAAGTGTTGGAGTTTCTTACTGATCCTGGAGCTGCCACTTTTTCACAAGTTCTGGCAGTTCTCAGACTCTGCTCCCCTACAGGACTGGGGTTTTGTGTGGCCATGCCTGGCTGTTTATGTAGTTCCTGGGATCATACTCTCAAACCTCCTCAATACTCTAATGCTTATACAGGAAGTGTTCTTAGCCATTGAGTCATTCCTCCAACCCTAGAATGCTTACTAAAACAGAGAATTAACCCCCTTCCCTTCTCCACTATCTGATTTAGGAGGTATAGGGTCAGCCATAAAATTGTGTGTGTGTGTGTGTGTGTGTGTGTGTGAGAGAGAGAGAGAGAGAGAGAGAGAGAGAGAGAGAGAAAATTTCAGCTTTCATCTTCAGGTATGCAGTCTTCTTTTTGTCTCTCAGTTCACCAATCAGGCTAGACTGACTTAGCTCCAGGTGTCTTCTGTCTTTGTCTCCTCAGCAGTGGAATTATGGGCATGTGCTACTATATCAGCATTTTTACATGGACACTGGAGATTCCAGTCCTCATGCTTGTGAGGCAAGCATTTTACCCATTGAGCTATCCTCCCAGCCCCAGGATTTGTATTTTTAACTAGTTTCCAGATATTGCTTATGTTGTGGGCCCAGCAACCACTATTGGAGAATTCCCTAGTCTAGAACATATATATTCCTAATGAATACGTGTCATGTTTTTGTTAGCACCTGTGATCACAGAGGAAACTACCCTCCAACTAGAAGATATCATTAAGCAGAGGATTCGTGATCAGGTCAGTAAGAATAAAGTTGAACTTTATTTTAATTTCCCTAAAAGTTTTATAAATAACTTATCATAAATAGTATGAGAGAGAGGGAAGTAGGGGTAACTTTCTTTAATATTTGTAGTTATTTATTTGTAAGCAGAGGAAGGAGATGGAGGGAGAGAGAACATGCCAGGGCCTCTTGCCACTGCAAATGAACTCCAGATGCATGCTCTGCTTTGTGTATCCAGCTTTACAAGGATGCTGGGGAATTAAACCCAAGACATCAGGTTTTACAAGCAAGAACCATTAAGCTATCGCCCCAGTAACTTTCTTTATTTCTAATCTTTTTAAAAACCTTGAGACTTGAATATGATCAAAATACATTATATACAAGTATGGAATTGTCAAAAAATAAAATTAAAATATTTAAAAGTTAACAACTGGGAGTAGGAAGGATAGTTCAGTGGTTAAGGAGCTTGCCTGCAAAACTTAATGACCCAAGTTTGATTCCCCAGTACCCATGTAAAGTCAAATGCACAAAGTGGTTACCTGCATCTGGGTTCCGTTTGCAGTGATTGGAGGCCTGGCACACCCATTTTCTCTCTCTCTCTCTCTCTCTCTCTCTCTCTCCCCTCCCCTCCCCTCCCCTCCCCTCCCCTCCCCTCTTCTCTCCATGCAAATAAATTTAAAAAAATTTAAGTTAACAATTGTAAGTCTGCTGAGTGAAGGTCATATTATGGTACTTTCTGCAATCAAATGCTCTTCCACTGAGCTATACCCCTGATATTATGCTACTTTCTATTTAGTTCGTTAAATTTCCATGTATGTTTTAAATTTTTCAAATAATCTTTATTTTAAAAGCCTCAAGCTGGGTGTGGTGCCTCACACCTGTGAGAACTGGGGAAGCTAGAATAGGAGGATTGCCATGAGTTCAAGGCCAGCCTGGGCTACAGAGAGTATCACATTAGCCTGGGACCTCACCTTAGGGAAATGGGGAACCACCTAGAGACTAGACTTTATACTTTCGCTGTAGGTGGCCCTGCTCTCTGCTCAAGACCCCAAGGAATAAGTGCTAGGATCTTCCTTTCTGAGTCTTGCTGACCAGTTGGGTAATGGGTTGGCAGTGATCACACTTGGGCCTTTCCTTGGCCAAGGCACTGTAACAAATCCAGGATATAGCTTGTCAAATGTTAATAACCTATCAAAGAGTTTTTAGGACTTGAGTCATTTTATAAACTTAGACTAAGAGGAGTTTGCTTTTTTAAAGTTTGTTTGTTTGAGGGGTTTGTTTTGTTGTTTTTGTTTTTTCAAGGTAGGATTTCATTCTAATCCAGAGTGACCTGGAATTCTGTAGCATCAGGCTGGTCTCGAACTCATGGCAGTCCTACCTCAACACCCTCCTAAGTGTTGAGACTAAAGCTTTAAAAGTTTTTATTATTATTACTTTATTTATTTATTTTTGAGACATGGTCTTGTGTGGCCCTGGCTGGCTTCAAACTCACTATGTAGGTGGGATTATAGGTGTGTGTTACCACACCCAGTTCATTCAGTGCTCAAGATTAAACCCAGGTCTTCATGCATGCTAGGCAGCACTGTAGCCCCAAATAATAAATTTGAAGTTGGAAATTACTTTTACTGACTTTTTGCTATAATTCTTATTTGATCATAGAAATAAATGTTAGGTTTCATTAATTTATATTAGACCTTTCTTCCCTTGGGTTTTCAGGCTTGGGATGATGTAGTACGTAAAGAAAAACCCAAGGAGGATGCATTTGAATATAAAAAGCGACTAACATTAGACCATGAGAAGAGTAAGTTGAGCCTTGCTGAAATTTATGAGCAGGAGTACATCAAACTCAACCAGGTAAGGAGACCTCCAAGGCACAGCAGTTATTACTAAAGGAATAGAAGTAGGGAACTACTTTTTCTGACTCTTAAAAAACTGAAACTAATCTTAAACTCCCAGTTACATCATTGAACTGTGAGACTGGGTGTGTCTGTTAGGATCTTATCCCCAGCAAAAATCAGTTTAAGGGAAGGTGGTTTTATTTCAGCATATAGTTCCAAGTTACAATCAATCCTGGTGGGGAAGGTATGGTGGCAGGAATTTGAGGTAGCAGGTCACATTTAGTCCATCATGAGCACGATGAATGCTGGTGCTCGGCCATCTCTTTTTATGTTGTCCAGGACACTAGCCAGTGAAATTGTGTGGCCCACATTTAAGGTGGGTCTTTCCCACTTCAGTTAACCTAATCAAGACCATCCCTTTACAGGCATGCCTAGAGGCAAACTGAGTCTGGATAATCCTTCACTGGTGATTCTAAGTCCTGCCAGGTTGACCATCAATAGAAACCTTTACCAGGAGCAGGCAGAGAATAGAGGGGTTATAATGTTCCTATTCACTGGGAAGGAGTAGGCTTGCTTATTCTGTAACTAGACATTTGTGCAGTTATTAACTTTCCAGCAATTATATACTGTTACTCATTTGAAATTCTTTGTTATTTTATATAATTGAATTAATCATGGTCTTTATGTTTTAAAATTTCTAAAAGTAATCTGATAGCATGGCAAGGTCATATTCTCAAGAAGACTCAGTAATTGATTTTTTTTAAATATTTTATTTATTCATTTTCAAGCAGAGAGAGGGAGAGGGAGAGGGAGAGGGAGAGGGAGAGGGAGAGGGAGAGGGAGAGGAGTGAGCACCAGGGCTACCACCTTGTGGGTCTGGCCTATGTGGTCACTGGGGAATTGAACCCAGGGCCTTGGACACTAGAGGCAAATGTCTTAACCGCTGAGCCATCTCTCCAGCCCCAGTAATTGATTCTTCATATTTGATTTATTGGAATGTGGTCAATATGTGCTTAGGGATGTAGTGGTGTTTTAATTCTGCAAATGCTATTTAGATTGCTATCAGATCTTATCCATTAATGCCCCAACGGTGCCTTAATGCCACTGTGTAGTGTAAGAACTGGAATGATTCGAATTGAAATTCTTTTTGGCTGCCTTAGAACCCCAGGTAATTGAAGGATAGTATGCTCAGCTTACATCAGTGCTCATTGAACATAGGGCTCCTTTGAGGAGATTCAGTCAATAAAAAACTTGGTAACCATGGGAGTTAGGTATTAAATAAATAATTGCTATAGTTTATACCAACTCTGTAATTCTCTCTTGGAAGTCAACCAGTTCAGAAGTTTTGAGGTTATGGATTTGGAATTCTAAGGTATGAATTAGTAGGCTAACTATAGGCCCTTTCACTTAAAAGGTATAGTCTGGAGGTGACAGTCAGTATTTCCTCATTTGATACACATAAGATAATAAGGTCATAGTGGCCAGGCATGGTGGCTCATGCCTTTAATCCCAGCACTTAGGAGGCAGAGGTAGGATGATTGCCTGAGTTTGAAGCCAGCCCTAAACTACATAGTGAATCCAGGTCAGCCTGGACTAGAGCAAGACCCTACCTCAAAAAAAAACAGAGAGAGAGAGAAGAAAGAAAAGAGAGGGGGGGGGGAAGACAAGGCAGACAGGTCATAGTGGATAGCAAACCCATGACTTATAGTGGAGTATAAGTGCATCAGGAAGGTCATATCAGTTATGTGGCTTTACTGATTTTATTACCGTGCTAAGGTGAAAGGGAATGTTTCAAGTCTCTTTCTCCTGAGACAGTCTCTCTTGACCAGGTCGATCTGAAACAACTGAACCCAAGTGATCCTCTGGGCTAGTCTCCCAAGTAGCTGGGACTGTGGACATGTACTGTTCACACTCGGCTTTAGAATGTTTTTGTTTGTTTGTTTGTTTGTTTGTTTGTTTGTTTGTTTGTTTGTTTGTTTTTTAATGTGAATTAAATCGAAATAAGGAGCTTTATCTGGACATGGCTGGAAGGTGGGTGCTAATGGCAAATGTCAGAAAGAGACCTGGATTTGTCTCTGGGTCAGAGCCAAGGATCCAGCTGCTTCACACTCCTTTTCTCCCCTGTCCATGCCTTAAACAACAAATGAACAAAAACAAACAAACAAAAAAATCTAGTAGAATGGGGTGAAAATAAGTATCTTAGTAGAATTAAAATAGCTATGATTTTTTTCAATGTGATTAATCAAAACAAATTACATATAAGTAAAAGAAAAAAGTCCCTATAATCCAAAAGGATATTTGGACAAGTTACAAAATGTCCATTAACACTTTAGTTCTTTTCCCCACCCTCTTCCTCTTCTTTGACATGATACATAACATAAAACCATTTAATGTGTTCAACTCAAGCCAGGCATGGTAGCACATGTCTATCCCAGTACTCAAAGGCTGATTGATATGGAATGACCATGAGCTTGAGGTGGGCCTGGGCTACATAGTGAGATTGCCTGAAAAAAACATCAGGAAGTGAGGAAAAATGACATGAACAATTCAGGGGCACTTAGTATAATAGTTTTGTGCAAGTACTGCCTCCATGTTCCCCAGATAAAAACTGATGCCAGTTAATCAGATGTGTCCTCTTGATTTTCTTAATGTGGACATTTCACGTAAATGGAGTTATACAATATGGGACATTTTTTCATTAGCATGTCTTCATGGCTGTGGCATGTATCCATGATTCCTTTCTATTTTGTGATTAATATTCCAGTTTATATATGTATGCCACAATTTATTCATCAATTGATGGGCATTTGGTCTATTACTACCTTTTGGTTAATGCATGTGTTTACTTCTTGGGTACTCATCTAGGAGTAGAAATAATTCTCTTAAATCTTTGGGGCATTCCCAAGCTTGATGCCCCTGTGGCTACACCATTTTTTTTATTAGTAACACACAGCATTCTAACTTCACATTCTCACCAACACTTGTTGATTTTCCTTAAGTTGTAGTAACCCTATGGAAGCTGTTGAGTAAAGACCAGAGGAATTAAATTCTTAGTTCCAAATGTCAGTGCTTATGGTTACAGTCACTACCAAAATATAATCCCAGTTGGATAGATGGAATTTGTGTGATGGAGATGAGAGGGTAATAGGGGATGAAATATACATTATATACCTGTATGAAATTAAAGACAAAATGTTTTTAAACACAAAAATGCAGTTCCATGTATTCCTTGTTAGGCACTGGCATCATTGTGGTACTTTTAATTTACCTTTGGAAAATTTCTTTTTTCTTTTTTTAAATGGTGGTATCACTATGTAGTCCAAGCTGGTCTTTAACTTTCAAAATGCTTCTGCCTCAGCCCCTTGTGTATTGAGGTTACAGGTTACCACATCTTGTTAGGATGTTTCTTTGTAACAAAAGTTATGGTGACTAGTGAGGGCACCCTCATTGGTCCTGTAGAGTTTTGTCTGTGATACAGTGTTACGATTCTTAGTCTCATGCTCACCTTGTTTCCTAAGCAAAAAACTGAAGAAGAAGAAAATCCAGAACATGTAGAAATTCAGAAGATGATGGATTCTCTCTTCTTAAAACTGGATGCCCTGTCAAACTTCCACTTCATCCCTAAACCGGTACGTGTGTTCACAGTTCAACATCTAGACATGTGGGACCCTGAAAGGAGGCATGGGGGATAGGGTTTTGCTGAGACTGGCAGGCATCTGGGACTGTCTTCTGTTAAGGAAGTCGAGGCGAGTTTGAGGCCCCGATAATCTGGAGTGAATCCTGGACACTCCAGCCCCCAGGCAGGGTCCCACACTCCTTTAAGTAACGCCTCACCATATTGGGTATAATTGTTTCTTTGGTCTATTTTTGTATCCTATTTTGGTGTATACACATTTGTACACATCCCCAAGGAAGTTAATGCAGTACTAGTCAATTAAGATATGAACAGGGTTATGATAGGAAAATGAACAGGCCAAGGAGTTGGTGTTCTGCAATATAGGCCTGGGGTCTGAGTCTGGGTCCCCCACTTTAGCAAAAAGGACTTGGGATTTATTTTTCTCTGTTCTTCATCTGCTATGAAGAACCTCAGTGTGAGTGTGAATGAGTAATTGTCATAATCAGTATGAAAAAACCTGCTTTCAAAAAAATTAAGAAAGCAGAGCTGGGAAGATGTTTTAGCAGTTAAAGGTGTTTGCTTGCAAAGCTTGTCAGCCCAGATTCAATATCCCAGCATGCACTTATGCACCATGGTTCAGGCACATGCACATAATACTCAAGATAAATAAATCATTTTACAGAATTTTAAAAGCATAAGAACACTTGGCCCATCAGTTGGTGTTACAGTCTTCTCTTATAACTAAAGTCTGATTTATTTCAGTACTGCCTTAGTTTTTCAAAATAGTCGTATACTATTTCATATTAGTAAAAATGGGTTTATAATACCTGGGATTGTTTGCCACTTAGTTTGTACTTTCATTTTTTTAAGCATTCTAGATAACTAGCTTTTTCCCTAAAAGGACAAAATAATATCAGCAAATCAATAAATTTTATGAGCCAGGATGGTTTGAGAATGTTTACATATGTGTCCTATAGGAATAGTGTTTCAGTCGGGTAGAATTGTCATACAAAAGTGCATAATGCATGCTGTTGAAATGGTTTTGGTGCAAAAGGCTCTGCCATCCCCAGCTAGCTGGGATTCCAGAGGCAGCCTGTGCCTGTCAATATTGCTGTTGTGCTCTTCAACTTGAGCCCTTGGCTGTCAGCACAGCTAGCTTGTTAAGGAGTCTCCATAGAGAATTTCATAGACCATATGTTAGCACCTCTTCTGACTTCCCGTTAAATACACTGTCTCTTTTCTAGCCTGTCCCAGAGATTAAAGTTGTATCAAATCTGCCAGCTATAACCATGGAGGAAGTAGCTCCAGTGAGTGTCAGCGATGCAGCCCTGCTGGCCCCAGAGGAAATCAAGGTAAAGAGCCAGTGTTGAAATGTTTAGTGTCTCTTTACAATTTTGTTTATTATAGCCAGATCTCCATTTGTCCAATGTGATTTTCCTTAAGTTTGTACTTTTTATTCTAATACATCTCATCAGCCTACCATATCTGAGTTTTACATCCATGGATTCAACTAATTGTATTTCAGAAACACTTGGGAAAAAATTGGCATCTGTACTAAACATGTCTAGACATTTTTTTGGTCATTATTCTCTAAACGATAAAATATAACAGCTTGTATAGCATTGGCATTATCCTAGAGTCTCGTGTGATTCAGAAACAGTTGGAAATGTATATGAATATATGTGTAGGTTATACAAATAATTCATTTTATATAAGGGACTTGAGCATGTTGGAGTTAGGAATTAAGTATCTGCAGAGTCCTGGAACTAATCCTGTGTGAATATGGGTGAGTACATAGTGAAACAATTAGGTATTAGTTAGGAAGTACTTCAAAACCAACCTCTTATATTCAGACATTATTGACAGCTGCACTTGTGAGGATCGTCACAAAAGCCATGTTTAAATACTCTGTTCAGGATTTTGTGGAAAAATCTAGCAATATACTTTAATATCAGTATCCCGCGCCCGTTATTTTTCCCATGTAAGACAAAACCCTACCAGCAATAAGCCTTACATGGGTAAAATAATGTAAGATACAATGGACCATGTGGGCATTTAAGACATTGGATGTACTGGATGCTGGTAGCCTCTGACTTTGAACATTCATGCCTTATGGCTTCTGGCCAGTCCACATCTTCTTGGCTGGCTAGCAGCAGGAGCTTTTCCCTCACACATTCTGTTACACCTATATCTGCCCCTTCTGTCACCTTGGTGCAGGTGATAGACTGGCAAGATGGGCTGGTAGCTCAGGGGAAGACAGGAATCAGTCTTCACTGCAGGGAGGGTACCCTTCTCCCTCTTGTCCTTGATCTCTAAGGTCCTTGAGCCCAACCCAGAGGCTATTGCAGCAGAGAGCCAAAGCTGTTTCAGGCATGTCTCGGAGCCTGAGCTGTAGTCTGCATTTTTGCCAACTGTGGGCTTGGTACCCTAACTGTTACTTTTGTTAATTTGAGAAATAAAGTGCTTTAGCAAGGCACACATTTGAGATTGGAGAGTTAGAACCAACCCACCCCCAACCCCGCCACGTACACATACATAAATAAAATTTTCTTTTAAAAGTCTCTCTGGAAAACATTGGTCACCTGCTTGTAATTTCTTCTGATTCCTCGAGTTGGTGGTAAGTTGGGTCAACTGGTATGTTGCTAGTGGTGGTGGTTTCTTTCTTTCTTTCTTTTTTTTTTTTTAATAGGAGAAAAATAAAGCTGGAGATCTCAAAACAGCTGCTGAGAAAACAGCTACAGACAAGAAACGAGAACGGAGGAAAAAGAAATACCAAAAGCGTTTGAAGATAAAAGAGAAGGAGAAGCGAAGAAAATTGTTTGAAAAGACCAACCCAGATCAAACTGGAAAGTACTCGAAAGCAATAGCTTCTGAGAAACTGAAACAGCTGACCAAAACCGGCAAAGTGTCCTTGTTAAAGGTAAGGTGGGGAAGGACAAAAATGGTAAGCAGTGAGCTAATCCCTGCTGCAGTGTTCCCTGAGGCCTAGGAGCAGCTTGCTTCTCCTTACTTCTCTCGTAAAATACAAGGAAGTTGGCAGTAACTGGATGTGTCCTTTGCTATAGTTTTTTTTTTTTAATCCTAGTCCTTTTTCATGTTTATATGTTTATAGATTGTTTTTATCACATATGACATAAGCACATTTTGTAACATGAACATGTAATTCTTTTAACTGCAGGATGAACGAAAAGACAAGGCCTTAAAGTCATCTCAAGCATTCTTTTCTAAATTACAAGATCAAGTAAAAATGCAAATTAATGATGCAAAACAACCAGAAAAGAAAAAGAAGAAAAAACAAGATATTTCTGTTCATAAATTAAAGCTTTAATATAAGCTGGGCATGGTGGTGCATACCTTTAGTCCCAGCATTCGGGAGGCAGAGGTAGGAGGATTGCCACAAATTCGAAGCCATCCTGAAACTACAGCGTGAATTCCAGGTTCGCCTGGGCTAGAGCAAGACCCTACCTTGGAAGAAAAAAAAAAGCTGTAATATATTTGAATGTAATGTTTATATGTATAAGCTTCTGTCTTCTGTCATTTTGTTTTATAATAAAATTCTTGGAATACATCTTTGCATGGTAGCAAGTATTTGAGACTTGTACATCTCTTAAACTGTACATGGAAAACCCATGCTTCCCAAAGCTTTCCTGCACTAGCACTGTCTGAGATGATCCCCCCCCAACTCTTACCAAGGTCCCAGTCTGTGAAGGCAGAGCTGACCAGCAAACTGAGAAGGACACAGAGCCAACCACCTTTCTTAGAGTCAGTTCTCTGCAGCAGAAGTTCTTAGAGTCTTGATTTTCTTCCACTGCTCTGTCATTTCATATGACATGCATGTGGCTTAGGTCTTTTCCCCTTTAGAGAACCTTGTTACCTGAGTAAAGGGTTAACATAGGCTACAGAATATGGTCCATGGCCAGGTGCCCAGTGTTCAAGTGTGAGTTACAAGGGACTCAATCTAAAAGCAGCAGAGACTCAGCACAGCATAGAACGTAGACTGGCAGCCTACAAATTACCAGGTACTCACTGTCCAACTCCCATTCAGAGTCCTTTGATAGGATATCATGACTTGATGAAATACAGCCTAAGTCCAGGTAACAAGAAAGCTCCTTTTTCTTCTGTGGAGGCCAATCACAATGGCAAAGAAGGTCCTGTTTAGGTTTCTTAATGTGGAAGGAGGTTGCAGCAGGACAGAAGTAGGCTGGAGGAGGCTAGATGGTAACAAGTCTGGATAAGTTATAGAAAACAACTTATTTCTTATTTCTGGAGGCTGTAAAGTCTAAGATCAGATTCCCACCAGGTTTGGTATCTGGTGAGGGGTGTATCTGTCCAAGAATGGAGTCTCATCTCTCAGCATGTAAGCGGAACATGGCAGAACTCTGCCCGGACCCCTTTATTATGGTACCAAAGTCAGCTTTCTCTCGCTGCACAGAAAGAACCCAACCAAAAGCAGCTTGTGGAGGAATGGGTTTATTTTGGCTTATGGACTCGAGGGGAGACCATCATGGCAGGGAAAATGATGGCATAAGCAGAGGGGTGGACATCACCTCCGCCACAGCACTGCAAACAGGCAGGAAGGTGTGCCAAACACTGGCAAGGGGAAGCTGGCTTATAACCCCCATAAGCCTGCCCCCCACAACACACCTACAAGGTTCCAATACTAAAAGTGCCATTAGCTGAGATCAAGCATTCAGAACACATTCATTTGTGGGAACACCTGCATGAAACCAATGCTAACACTGTCCAATCCATAAGGCTCTACTCTTGTGATTTAAACACTTCCTGAAGACCTCAACTCTCAATGACATTGGCTATTGAGTTTCAACCCATGAATTTTTGGCAACATTCAGACCATGACACCATTACTATGGGATTATAATTTCCCCCAATTTTATTCAGAATACAACTCACTAATGTACCTTTGTCCTCTGAATAAATATAGAGTAATTCCCTGACCTCCCTATACCTTTAACAGAATAATTTTGGGGGGGGTTTCAGTATTATATGGCCCTAGTGTCTGTTTTTGTGGATCTTAAAATTTGAACAATTTGCCAGTGACTGCTGCCTTCTCTTTCCCCTGATCATTTGTCAGAATCAGATTAATCTGTCCAAAGACCATTTGATCTTTACAAAGTTAAAATCACCTTCATCTTTGTGTTTTAAGTATTTTCATGTGTAGGTGGGATGTATTAGACTTCACTTTTTAAAAACTTTTTAATAGCTTCCACAATTATAGGCCATAATGCATTATGATTCCCTCCCTCCCCAGCCTCCCTCAATCTCTTCCCCCTCTCAGGTATGTTTTCTTCCCACTACGTGTAGGTATTATGACTGTGAAGTCATGAACATCAGGGCCATTTTGTGTCTGGACGTTTGCGTTGTAAACAGTCCTACCCTTCCTTTGGCTCTTATAATCTTTCCACCACCTCTTCGGCAATAGACCCTGAGCCTCAGGAAGTGTGATAGAGATGTCCCAGTGCTGAACACTCCACTGTCATTTCTTCTCAGCACTATGATGTCTTTTGAGTTATCCCAGTGGTCACCACCATCTGAAAAAGAAGCTTCTCTAGCCAAAAGTGAGAGTAGCATTATTATATGGGTATGCTCATTTTTTAAAAAAGCTATTATAAGGGAATTTGATGGGTATAATATATGCATTTAGCCAGACACCAGCAGGTGTTACTCCCCTAGGGCTCATGACCACCCCCACCATAGGCTTTGACTAGGTCTTCAGGACCAGCCATGTATTCTCTCCCGTGAAGCGGGCTTCCAGTCCAATTAGATAGCATTTGGTTTCTGCCACAATAGATGTGCCGCTATTGATCCAGTTGGCACATTTGGCCTGGCTGGCCAGTCTTAAGACTTGCAAGGTTCACTGCTGTTCACTACCACTGATGACCTCTCTCCCATAGGGCTGCATACAGACATAGCTTTTACCAGCTTTCTGTCAGCTGGTTAATAGGAGTTTTCCAGCTCAGCTCCAGATTGATTTCTCAGTGACCTTTAGCCCAAGCATATGTGGTCTTCAACAATAGGGTCTTACCTATTACCTTCCAATGGGCAACCAAGAGCCTTGGCAATGGCCTGTAATGTTTTGGGGGCCTCAGGAACCTCCCTGGTTGTTGTAGTCAGCCACATATTGCTGGGATGAATCTCCAAACCAGGCACAGTTCATGGGAGGAAAGGATTTATTAAAGCTACATATCCAGGGGACATTCCATAATGGTGAAAGAGATTGGCCCCCTTTCACAAGTCCAAGCAGAGAGAGAAACCTATCACTAGCACACCACACACACACACACACACACACACACACACACACACACACACACACACACAAAACAAGGAGGAGGAAAAGAGAGATTTCTTTCCCCTTTATATAGCCTTAGGGTGGGTGGGATCTCGCAACCTGTCTTGGACTTATTGGCTTCTAGTCTCTGGAATTTTTTTTCCTGAACTGCCCTCCCAGGAAGGGTTGCTCATTTTCCTGAGCTTCCTTACATCTTGACCCCTGCTGAGAGGACTGCCTTCCTGTGAACATCCTCAGAGACCCACCCAAGAATACTAATCAGACCAAGTTGACAACAAAACTTAGCCATCATACTGGCCAACAACTCACTGGAAGGTATCCCATTCCTGACACTGAAGTTTTTCTAGTAACAATCCATGGCTACTGGGTGTGCCATTCTATGAGGGAGAACATGCAGCATTTGGCTTTCTGGGCCTGAGTTACCTCACTATGATCCTTTCCAGATCCATTTCCCTGAAAATTTCATAATTTCATTTTTCTTTACTGCAGAATAGTACTCCATTGTATAAATGAACCACATCATCATTATGATTCATCAGTTGAGGAACATCTAGGTTTGTTTCATTTCATAGCTATTGTAAATAAAGCCACAATAAACATGAAAGAGCAAGTATCTCAAGGGTAGTGACTAGAGTCATTAGGATAAATGCCAAGGAGTGGTGTAGCTGGGTCATATGGTGTCATAGTCACACATCACTGGGATGAATCTCTAAACCAGGCACAGGTTTGGGAGGAAAATATTTATTGAAGTAACAGAATCAGGGGAAATTCCAAAATGGTGAAAGAGGCTGGCCTCTTTTCGCAGAACCAAGCAGAGAGAGAAACCCATCCATCATAAGCACCTCCAAAGCAAGCAAGCACACACTCCAGTTAGCAAAAAACAGGAACTCTATTATTTGAGCTTTGACTTCTCTTTACATATGAATAGCTGGAATTTCACATCTACCCCCAAAATACCTTAGGACTGGACCCTAAGATCCAGTCTAGGTGACACACCCTCCAGCCAGGAAGCTGGAGAAAAATATTGAAAAAAATCTTAAATCTATTGGAGGGACATTCATTCAAACTACCATATATGGTAAATCTATCTTCACCTGTCTCAGAAACCTCCACACTGCTTTCCTCAATGACTGTACTGGTTTACATTCCCACCAACACTATAGAAGGGTTCCTATTTTTCAGCATCCTCACCAGCATTTATTGTCATTTGTTTTCTTTTTAAAAAAATATTTTATTTATTTATTTGAGAGAGAGAGTAAAAGAGAGAGAGAGAGGAGAGAGAGAGAAAATGGGCTTGTCAGCGCCTCCAGTCACTGCAAATGAACTCCAAACACATGCACCACCTTGTACATCTGACTTTATGTGGGTACTAGGGAAACAATCTCTGGTCCTTCTGCTTTGCAGGCAAATGCCTTAACCACTAAGCCATTTCTCCAGCCCCTATTGTAATTTATTTTCTTGATGGTAGCCATCCTGACAGGAGTGAGATGGAATTTTAGAGTAGTTTTAATATACATTTCCCTTGTTGCAGAAATACCCAGTGACAAAAGACAGAGCCGGTTTGGCAAGAGGAGAGTGAAGTTTTATTCTAAACCCGGGCCCGGGGCCTCCAAGCTCAGGAAAAAGGTCTTGGGCCCCGCACCCCAGTTGACAAGGGGTTTTATAGTCAGTACAGTCCCAGCTGTTTCATTCAGGTTTTTAGACTTTGCAAGGCTGGGGTGAGTGGAAAATTTTCTCTCTGTGACTCTGCTTGTACTGGCTCAGATAGATTCTGGGCAAGTGTAGGAACTCTGGTCTGAACACAATGCTGGCTGACTTCAAGGCCCAGTGTTCACCTTTCTACATAATATCTAATACAGTCTAAAGATCATATTTATTCTAAATTGTCTGTACTAGGCATTGTTGGTATAAGGGATAAACTGAAAATATAGATAATTCCTACGCTTACTAAGAGTGCAATGTAGGTGGGGGTGTGGCTCAGGTGTAGAGTGCTTGCCTAACTTGAGTGAGTGTAGAAGATTAGGGACAAATGTAGAAGAGGGAATAATTTGAGGAGGGTGGTGACACAACATGATCTCAGACAGTTTGTAACTGAGCAACCTCTGGGCAAACTGCAACTGGAAAAGTGTGCCACTGAAAGGGGAGCTCACTTTTTTAATCAGGAAGGTACATCTCATTTACTGTCAAGGTTATAAGTCAAAGGATCAAATAGTAGGTAACTAAAGAACTTAAAGCACATCTGGGGATTTAAAAAATTACTTTTTGGTCTTTTTGTGGCAGGGTCTTTATCCAGGCTGACCTGGAACTCACTTTGTAGTTTCAGACTGGCCTCAAACTCACAGGGATCCTCCTACCTCTGTCTCCCAATGGGAATTGTTTATAAAGGCTTGTCATCAAAGGAGTTTATATATGAAAGCCAATTCTGCATGGAGGGGTGGCAGAGAAGAATTATGGCCAATGTGTTAGCCCTTTAAACAGAATAAAACAACAGAGACTATATAGACATAGATAAGATTAATGAAATGTATTACTGAGGATTAGCACCATGCCATCAAGGCAAGTGTGAAGTGGGTTAAAAGTTCAACTGAGTTATAACAGGTAAGGTTCTGGGTTCCATTCCTGGTAGAAGAGGGCGGAGAGAGAACATTTCACAAATGGTGTCTGTGGTGGTTTGAATTAGGTGTCCCCCATAAACTCATGTGCTCTGAATGCTTGGTTCTCACCTGATGGGAATTTGGGAGGTGGAGGCTTTCTGGAGGTGTGTTAGGGACAGGCTTACAGATGTTATACCCAGGTCCCTGTTGCTAGAGTTTGGCTCACTCTTGCTACTGTTTTCCACCTGTCATGGTGGATATGATGTCCAGCCTCTGCTCATACCATGCTTTCACCTGCCACCATGAAGCCCCTCCCCCCCCCCAAACTAAAAACTTTCTTTCCTTCAGCTGCATTTGTCTGGGTGTTTTGTCCCAGCAATGCAAAGGTGACTTCAACAATATCATACTGCTTTGCCCTACATGGTAGCATACACCTGTGATCCACTGGAGGAGGATAAGGCAGGAGAATCATGAATTCAGTGTCACCCTAGGCATAGTGAGATCCCATCTCAAGAAAATCTGCATCACAGTGGGATATCATGAATATGTTAGAAGCCCAATGAAACACCCAGGAAACCAACTCAAATGTCAAAACACACTTCTACTTCATTGTCTCTGGAGCTAACCATGGTTACTTCCAAATTGGGTGTTTATCCTTCCTTTCTATGGGTATATATTTTATCACATATGCATGTATCCCTAGACAATGAGTTGTTTAATTTTGCTAGTATTTGAATATGAAAATAGAATATGGTGCATTCTTATATGGCTTGTTTTTCATTTGATTTCCCTCAAATTCATTCACAACACAGTCTATATCTGTGGCTTCCACATCTGCAGGTGGAATATGTGCTGGTTCTATGCAAATACAATAGCATTTTGTGTAAAGAGATTTGAACATACATGGATTTTGATGTCCTCAATTGTCCTGAAATCGGTTCCCCTCACAGGGACTGAGGAGCTTTGCTAAATAATGCCATTTTGAACAGCCTGAATGTTCACAAGTGTTGAGCCCAGGCTCTAGTACCTAAAATGTGTTATAGCTGGGCATATTGGCACATGCCTGGAACACTAGTCACGGCTTGAGAGGCTGAGGCAATAGGATCTCTGCAAGTTTAAAGCTGGGCTACATAGTGAGACCTTGTTTCAAACACACTCTCAAAACAGAGTAGAATTTCTAGGTAGACTCTAAATTTAGATAATGCCAGTTTTTTTTAGTTGTAAAAAATGTGCATTTATCACATTTTCATCAGCACTTGGTATTGGCAGATTTTAATAAATAATTTTTTGCATATTGGTGGGTATAAAATGTCCTTTTTGATTTTTATGCATTCCTCATGAATTGACCATTTGACTCTGTTTTATTTATTTCTAGACATACTCTTTATTTTCAAGTCTAGTTTGTTTCAATATAGCACTACAGCTCTTTTTACTAGTGTTTGAATAACATGTATTTTTCCATTCTCAAGTCACTTTCAAACTGTGTTTCTTGTATATGAGTTGGAGTTTGGAATTGTATTGTATGTCTGATAAGTCTTTCCTTTTAATTAGAATAGTCAATGAGCATTTAATGCCATTTATTGACTGATTTTATTTGGTTGTACTATTTTTTTAGAATATTATTTATTTATTTGCACACAGAGACAGAGAGAAGAGAGAGAGAATGAGTGCACTAGGGCTACTAGCAGCTGCAAACAAACTCCAGATGTATGCACCACTTTGGGCATCTATCTGGATTTATGTAGATACTGTGGAATCAAACCCAGGTCATTAGGCTTTGCAGACAAATGCCTTAACCATTGAGCAAATCTCTCCAGCCCTGGCTTTACTATTTTGTCATTTAATTTTACTTTGTTTCTGTGATTTTTCTCTTTCCTTTTTCTCCACCATCTTAATCAAGTCAAAGTAGGTTGGGGCTGGAGAGATGGCTCAGCAGATGAAGGTTCTTGCTTACCAAGTCTGAAGGTCAGGGTTTGATTCCCCAGTACCCACATAAATCCAGACATTGTGGTCCATGAATTTGAAGTTGTTTGCAGTGGTGAAAGGCGCTGGCATGCCTGTAATCTCTCTCTCTCTCTCTCTCTCTCTCTCTCTCTCTCTCT
>PVHP010001847.1:15547-99518 GCA_004024765.1 Zapus hudsonius | reverse complement strand
AATTAAAAGTAGTTTGTGTGAAAGTATTTTTTATCATTTTGATAGTTTAATATACTAAATAATAGTCGATAAAATTAAAAAGGTCATGAAAATAAAAT
Source organism: Zapus hudsonius (assembly GCA_004024765.1). Lineage (NCBI taxonomy): Eukaryota > Metazoa > Chordata > Mammalia > Rodentia > Dipodidae > Zapus > Zapus hudsonius. The sequence goes on along the minus strand of PVHP010001847.1, from coordinate 99,420 downwards.
GAAACATTCCAGAAAATGTGTTGAAACAATCAAACAACACTAGTTTCTAAAGTTTCTTATTCACAGTATTACAAGATTATTATAGTTTTAAAAAGAAAAAAACAAAGGATATTAAATGAAGTCCATACTTTCAGCAAATGATTATCTCTTCATGGCGATTACAACAAGGGCTGAAGGATCTGAGGACAATTTGTACTTTTTAAAATGTCACTGCTATATGAATATCTCTTAATTTTATTTCAGCCTACAGAAGCCAGTTAAGTAAATGCCAAAAGTGGTCTTCAAAGAAAAATGGCTGTTTTGTCAATGACTTAACTTTTCAGGAATTCAGTTAAAGTTCAGAAAGCTAAATAAATATTTTAAAAAGAAACACTCCCTGTGAGAGCTTCATTTGTGTGTGTGTGTGTGTGTGTGTGTGTGTGTGAAGTTTTTTTTTTTTTTTTTGTAACTTCCATATCGACAGCTAGGAAAGCTAAACACCTGTTATTAAGGGAGTCATGAATGTTTTATCCTGAAAAGTAGATTATTGTAGTGGGATCCAGACAAACAGAACAGAGGACGTTAACGTGAAAGCAAAATGCTCTGAACCCCAGATGAATTCCCACAAGATGTCTCCCTGCCGTCATTCTTGTGCTCATCAGGACCTTTTATTTCTGTCCTTTGTGGTTGTAGTAAGATATGAGAATATTCAAAGTAACAATCATGTATTAACACAAAGAAGTACATCTGATCGACATTCAATCACATAGACAACAGGCATTTTCTTATTTCAAAAGAAGAATAGTACCTCTAAAATTAATTTCACATATTAATAGTTGTAGTATGTCTTGAGGAAATAACTTTTTTCATTTCAAAGTAGAATTCTTTTTTTTCCATAGTTGACTTCTACACATTAGTATTTATTAAAATCATATATCTTTTTTTCAATATCTTTATTGTTAGTAATTAGAAGCATTGCATGAGCAAGACTTATGACTGTACATCCTTCCTGTCCACAACCCACTGGGGGCCCTCCTCAGTCTGATTGCTGGACCAGTCTGTGAGATAGGGGGTTATGGATTGTAATGAGAGGCGGCCAGTTTTTTTTTTTTTTCTTTCTTTGTGTGTTGTTGCTGAGGGTGGTAAAGGTTCTGGGTATTCTCCCCCACTATGGCTCTTACAATCTTTCTGCCCCTTCTTCTGCTCAGATCCCTGAGTCATGGTGGGTGACTATTAGGTCTGTTTTACTGTTGAGGTCTTAAGAGTCTCTGGATTTCTGCCTTGGATTGTGTTGAGAATGCTCAGTGTCTGTCTCCATTATTCTTTCCCAGGTTATCTGACTGGCAGTGGAGGCCATTCTCTTGCTCATCTCGCCACTTCCTCCAAGGCTCTGTATCACAATTCAGAGAGAGTTCATCTCCTGCCTCAGTGACAGGCAGCAACTCAGGTCTTGTTGGTGGGGTTGGGCTATCCATGGTTCTCCTTTCCTTCTGAAACATGCATACATAATCTCCAAAGAAGAATGAGATCAGAATAGGTTAAATGAGACAAACAGTGATAATTGGGTGAGATTCTAATGGGAGTAGCCTCTCTGTCAGTCTCTGGTTAGTGGGGGTTTCCCCTTGAAGCCCAGGTTCTTGGTCCTCATATGGACTTACCATGGATATCAGTTCAAGTTAAGGGTTACCTGACACTGAGTGGATCTCTTAGCTAATTAGCAAGCTGTTGATCACCCACTTAAGATTAGCACCACTAATGCACAGATGAGTACTTCTTGGCTTGCTGGTCTCTATCATATAGCAGTGTCTTCCACATTTTCATGGCATCATTCAGTGTTGTATATCAGTGACCTCTCTGTTCTCAGAATATGTCTGGTCAGTTTTCCCTGGCAGGTCATGTAATGCCTTCCAGCACTGCACATGCTGCCATCTGGGGGCTGGAGACCATTCTGCATTAAGCAGGATCTCTCAGTCTGTGGTATCTTCAGGATAATGGTCTTACCTTTAGCCTGGGGTGGGAATTCCAGAGCTTTGGCTTAAGCCTGTCTTATTTTGGAGACCTAGTGGGTCTCTTCAATCAACAGCTCTAGACATTATATCTGTGTCCAAGTTATGGCTGGCAAAGATTATCTCAGAATCATATGGTGGTATATTGGCTCTGAGTGTGGTATGTTTTTCTGTAGGGAAGATTTTTAACTTGATGAAATCCTATTGTTGAAGTGATTGTTGCACTTCTTGAGCTACTGGAGGTTTGTTCAGGAAGGCTTTCCTTAGTCTTAACTCATGGAGAGTTCCCGCATTTTTTTCTTTCATGGTTTTCAGGGGTTCCAGTCTCATATTGAGGTCTTTGATCCATTTAGAGGTGATTTTTGTGCATGGTGACAGGAGTGGGTCTAGTTTTATTTTTGTTACATGTATTTATCAAATTTGTCCAGCACCGGCTGTTGTCGATGCTATCTTTTTGCCATTGAATGTTGTTGGCACCTTAGTCAAAGATCAAGTAACTATAGCTACTCATACTAAGAGTAGGGTCTTCAATTCTGTTCTGTTGGTCTGTCTGTCTGTCTGTCTGTTTTTATGCCAATAACATGCTTTTTTATGTTACTATGGCTTTGTAGTATATATTTAGATAGGGAATGGTGATACCTCCTGAAAAGCTTTTATTACTGAGAATAGTGATGTCTATTCTGTGCCTTCAGCCATTCCCCCCAATTTTTAAATTATTTTTTCAATGTCTGTAAAGAATGAAGCTTTTCAGGGAATCCTGAGTGAAAGGGAGGTGGTGCTACACCAGGGGCCGGCAAGCCTACCTGCCTGGGAGCAGGAGAGGTGTGTGCCACCTAGGGAAGGAAGGTGGTGCAAGGGCCAGGGGTGGGAGTGTTAGGCAGAGGGGCCTACCTGCATTGGAGCAGGAGAGGTGGGTGAATGTGGGAGGCAGGAGTGGAAGGAAAGGGCCCAAGCGAATTCTTCTTTTATGTAATACATTCTTATTCTGTATCTAAAAGATGACCAAGAAGTTTTTGAAAAGGTGAGCTGTAATGTAATTCATGGGTTAATTATTTACACGTTTTGGTTACATTTGTTCTTTGGAGCTGAGTATAGGAAGAGACACTGGTTCAATTAAAATGATAATCAGTTTGTGCACACATAAATAATTTAATAAAATAAAAGAACTTTGTTTAAAAAAATAAAAACCAAAGTAACAATCAGAAGTCATTTCCTAGTCTTTCACTATGAAAGGTTTTCATGTGCTTTCTCTCTGTTACTTTGCCTTCCATGGTTGATGGGCCCTTTCTGAGGCTACTTTCCTTTCTTGAGTGATTATCATTCAAGCAGAGTCCTTATAAACCTGAACCTTGGATGAAGCTTATCCCAATTTCATGTCAATTATATTCCCAAGGCATAAAGAAGCCTAATCCCAGCTATCACTGGAAATCTCTTTGGTACCTCAGCCAGATATTAAATTTGGCAGCTTTATAACTTTTCTCTTACCTAGATCCTCTCTTATAATAAATCTTTCAAAATTTACCTTTTGTATCAGAATTTTTCAATTATTTTCTAAATATAGATAATATCTCCTGGTCCGAGAGCCCCAGGGTTGGATGTTTTAACTCCACTCAGATCTTCAGATCTCTCTCTCTCTCTTTCTCTCTCTCCTTCTTTTTCTTGCATCATGCTCAAATATTACATTTCTCGGTTTACAGAAAAATTACTAAATTTAAAAAAGCAATGTAAGAAAGAGTAGGAATACATGTAAGAAGACAACTGTGTTTAATCCTTTTGAAAACAAAACAGAGAGTCCCCCAAACCAGGAAGCAGATCAGTCTACTTCTCATCTCATATATAGAGAGTATTTGCCTTTTTTTTTTTTTTTTTTTTTTTGGTTTTTCGAGGTAGGGTCTCTCTCTAGCCCAGTCTGACCTGGAATTCACTCTGTAGTCTCAGGGTGGCCTTGAACTCATGGCGATCCTCCTACCTCTGCCTCCCGAGTGCTGGGATTAAAGGCGTGCGCCACCACGCCCGGCTAGTATTTGCCTTTTGTTGTGTCTTTGCACGCAGGGGATCCTCCAGAAGACATCATTATCTATTGTATATGGTTCCTACCTTGTGTATCTTTATTTTTCTACTATTGCTTATATACCGTCATTCACAGAACAGTTAGAACTCAATATATGCACCTACAAACACATGCTTCAGATTGCATGTGATCTCTGGAAAAACTGCCTAACTTCTCAGCAGAAAAACAGATGGAAATCTTGTAGTTTTCATGATCATTTCCCTGGAATGCAAGGAAACCATCATATTAAATAACATGCAGGAACAATAGTTATGTGTAGCAATATAAATACAGTTGTTTCTGTTTGAATAATGTCAGAGTTCATTTTAGGAATGCTCCTATTTATAGAGTTCAGGAAAAACACAGGGAAACATCAGTGAATATAACAAGTAAATGGTAATGTGAAAGTGATATCTAAAATTATCTCTACAAGGGAGATTTTTGAGATTGTGGAATTATTCTGTTTGTTTTGAATTTGAATTAATATAAATCCATACATGTCAAAATATTTTCATTTTATTTTAAATTATGTATTCTACTTTTAGTTTTTATTCATACCACCTAATATACTTTATATTATTGAATAAATTATTTAATTTTTCTAGCTACAGTTATTGTTAAAGGACTGCTACCTCTAAAAATGCATTGAATCTCACTATTTTATTTCCCCATCTCCTCTGATTAATTCTATGTATCCAGCAAAGAAATTCATAACTTATCTTTTGAGAGGACATTCACTTGATCTACTTTGTTCATTAATGTAGAATGAGCCGCTTCTGTGTTATTGGTAATGCTCCATTGTTACTGAGATCTATATGATTTTTAGACAGGATTTGCTCTTTGCAAATAATGCATTTAAATTATAATTGAGTGTAATTGCTATATTATTGTCTAACAAAAGTTTAATGAGCAACTAAAATATCCTAATAGATATTTTGAATGTATAGGTGAGAAACTTCATGACAAACACTCTGAAAAAAATTTTTAATCTACATTGAATTGAAACAATCCCTATTCACCTATAATAAAATATCCTGCACTGTTATGACAATATCTAGCAAATACATGGCAAAATGTCACAATATTGTCATTCTGACTCTTTATAAACAATGATCCTCAGGTGTAAACTGAGTTTAGATAGTGACATGTTTATTTATCTATCTTATAGTCACAAGGAATCATGTGCATTTTACTGATTTAATTGAAAGCGTGACTATTGCATTTCATCCCTGAATATGAAAATCTCATAACTCACAGCCATCAAAAAGTGCCTACCAGGTTTGGAAGTTATTAAAGTCAGTCATGGGGAAAAAGGAGATAAGCACTTTTCACTAGTGAAATATTTAATTTATTTTATGACAAAAATTATTTTATTGATTACCAGCTCAAAAATTTAAGAGACCTAATAAATGACCATTAGTACCCTTGGTCCATCTTTCCATCACTATAAAGCTTTTCTGACTACAACCTTAATTGTTCCGATGATAGGGAGACATACAAACAATGGCAGAAAGTAAAATAACTTCAATTAAAATTGTACATTCTTTCTTTTTTTTTATTTAAATATTTTATTTTCAAGGGGAGAGAGAGAGAGAGAGAGAGAGAGAGAGAGAGAGAGAGAGAGAGAGAGAGAGAGAGAGAGAGAGAGAGAGAGAGAGAGCGCACCAGGACCACCACCTTGTGGGTCTGGCTTATGTGGGTACTGGGTATTGAACCTGGGGCCTTAGGCACTGGAGGCAAGTGCCTTAACCGCCGAGCCATCTCTCCAGCCCAAAATTGTACATTCTTTCAACAACCAATTTTTTACCTCTTCATTCCTTAAATCATTACTTAGAGTATCAGAAAAATAAAATGGCTATGATGGGCAATCAATGTGAAATAAATACAATTTCTGAGATTCATGAAACACAATTTCTTTGAAAATACTGATTGTAAAACAAATAAAATTCAAAGACTGCAATGAACTGACTCTAAAATTCAAATAGTGTATATATCACTAATAATGACATTTTATTATGAATTTTATGAAAATGCACAAGGAGAAACGAAGCATTTCTTAGTACAAAGAATAAGTAGTACAATGTTGAAGTATAGAAAAGTGATAACTTAAAGAAATCAATCATTTAAAAACTGTTTTATGAAACATTTTTATTGCTTTTAGGTGTGAAAATTGTGTTTTATAAACAGTTTAAGAAATTCATTGTATTTAAAAATTATGCATACATAAACATATACATATAAATATACTTATTTATTTATATGCAATGCTGGTCCCAGAGTGATGCCAGTTCTCCTGCCACACAGCCATGGAGATTAAGCATGATACAGGGAAACATTTAAGTACTCTCAATAAACAATGTTGTTCATATCTCATCTTGGTAAAATCCCTATTACCTCTGAATAATTTTTATTCAATAGGATATGGTCGATTTATTTAACCTTTATTACTTTCTTAAAATATTTTTGAGAAATATTGGCACTTGGAAGTTTTTGTTATACATGCATCAGATAAATACTTCTTAATATTTAAGTAGCTATAATTGTACTTTATAAAATTAGCACCTCAAATCTATAATCAGTTCTTTGCTTATTTTTCTTTCATTTGATTCAGTTTTCTATGCAATGACATTCTAAAATTGACATTTCTTCAGGATGTGGATATAAAACAGTTGTGAAATTCAAAAGCAATACTTCAAATTGCATTGTGATAATTGTCCAAATCAACTGGAGAGAGCTTGTTTCAGATTTCTCAATTCCCAAACTTTCTAATTTACATGCCATCATTTGGAGAACAATAAACCTTAAGAGAATATATATATATATATATATATTCTCTTAAGGTATATATCATGAGAGTGGTTTGTGGATATTTACATTTTGGAGAATAGATGAAAATTTTTTGTATTGTCTGGGAATCATGAAAGAATCAGGAAAGTCACCAGCATGTGGATTAAGACCAATCAAAGTAATTCCACACGCTAAATTATATATTTGCTAGCCATAAGATGACCCATTTTCTCAAATATAAGGAAATATTGGAAGTACTCTTCAGCTTTATGGATCTTTATTCAAGAAATGTCCAACTTTTCATCCAAAGGCTTCTGTGAAAATTGTATAACCACATGCATTATAATTAAACTAGGTCCATACCTCTTACCAGTTACAAAACTGAGAGCCTAAAGTGTTAAATGCCTAAATATAAGGATTTTAACTATAGAATCACTATAATAAACAGGAAACTGGCTTCAGGAGACTAAAATATGAAAGGAAACTAGTTTGGAAGATGACTGCAACAGCTATCATCTATCCATCTATCCAACTATCTATCTATCTTTCTATCTATCTATCTATCTATCTATCTAGCTAGCTAGCTAGCTAGCTAGCTAGCTAGCTAGCTAGCTAGCTAGGTATCTTCTATCTATCTAACTATCTATCTATCTATCTATCATCATCATCTATCTATCTATCATCTATCTACCATCTATCTATCTATTTATCTATCTATCTATCTATATCAAGTAGACAGTGTCCAGAATATGTAAAAAAATCAGTAGCAAATAATAATACCTCAATTTAGAAATGGTGCTTGAATTAAATATGTCTTAACATAATACATAGAAATAGCCAACATGAATAATAAAGAATTATCGATATCACAAATCAAACAGGAAATAGAATTTTGAAAGATAACTAGTGCTGGTGAGGATGTGCAGGGTTGGACATGTTTCCTCACTCAATGTAAGAACAAATTGGCAAAGGCACTGTGGATAATATTATAGGTAGTCTTAAAAACATTGCCACAAAGACTGATCCAGACTACTCATGGAGGAGGATATCCAGCTGATTGGGGATGGGGGGCATTGGGGAATTGGGGATAACAACTCATTGTTGGCCCACTAAATAATGTAACTCATTATGGACAATAAATATATATTAAAAAAATTTATAAAGAACTTTCAAGGAAATTTTCAAAAACCCTATAGCTCTACCTGTTCTTATTTGGTGTTTTAAAATTGGTAATTCTTTTGGTAACACTTGCTGTAGGTGACACACTAAAAGAAACCACCTAATGAGTCAAAACTCTTCTGTGAAAAAAAATCATATTCCTATATTATTAGATGACATTTGCCTTTGGTATCATTTGTGGTATTTTAGGGAGGATAGTTACCTGTCTGTTCTCTGGGGAGGGTACTGTCATTTAGTTATTTACTCCTGTTCTCTGCTAACAAAGTTTTTTTTTTCCCTGAATGATGAACTTCAAATTTATTGGTTTTAGGGAGAAGCAACTAAGTGGTGAGATATAGAACTTTTGGGTGTTGACTGAAAAGTGGAAACCAATGTTTTGTAAAAAGTTATGTGATGATCATGTCATTGAAACCAATCACAATTACAAACTGTGTGTACATGATTTCAGCCATTCTGCTATGCATTAATTGATTCATTTTTTTAATAAATGCTGATCACATATTCATGGCTGTGTTACATGTATGAAAGCCAATTATCTGCTTGAGAGGAATTTGCAATATTATTATTATTATTATTGCTTATTTTAGGTTTTAAAGTATTCCTATGGTGTATTTTGTCATGATTTAGTATTTTCTTCAAATAAATCCACTTATGAAAACATAACTATATTTTAAAAATTTATGTTATGTTTAGAAGAGAAGTAAGACATACTGGCTTCTGTCTTATATTTTATAAAGTTTACCTTTTTATTTTAAAGATTTATAAACTTCAGCATTTGAGATTATATCATTTGGGATTGGGTCTTTTACAATTAAGGCCTGACCATAGATATTTCAAGGAGCTTTTATTGGCTTTGTTTTTGTTCTCTGACCCAGAACTTCTAATATTCAGAGGCTCATGGAGGGTCCTCAGAAGAAGGGAGCTGCTCAAAATATTTATCTGAGATACCCTTGATACATTCTTCATGGAACTGATAAAAATAATGTAATCAATAATTGTTTTGTTATTTATTGTGCTGGGGAGAAATTTACACAATAAAGCCTGGTTTCTGTTGTTTTTCATTTCTTTGTCTTTTTTATCTCTTTCTCTTCTTTTTCTCCTCCCTTTTTTGCTTCCATGCATTTATTTATTTATTTTCTGTGTTTTTTTTTTCATTTCCAGTCTGAACATGCTTATCCTGGCATATTTTTGAGGTATGGACCCTTTAAGACTCATTTCATATGATCAGAATGCAGGGGTATAATTGTTGAAAAATTGAGATAGAGTAAAATTCTGATTTTCTGAGTGATATCGTTCATCTTTCCATACAAACCCCTTTACTAGACAGTTGAAAAGTGAAAGTAGGGCATAATTTTCTCCATTTACGCACAATATTTACTCAATCATTGTATCTAATTTTGGGCAATAAAGATAAAAATAAAGGGATGATACAACCAACTCATAGATAAATTCATCATCTGTCACAAGAAGTGTTTGAAACTAAATCAACTAAAGTCTTTCTTTTCACTGTCTACCCTTTGCAATTGCTTCCACGGAGATCAGTGTTGGAGAACAGAAACTATAATACCTCAGTGGCCAGAAATAATGTCTCTCACTCTACCAATAAATATTTAAATAAGAGAAGTATTTAACATTTTTATCAATTTATTTTTAATGGTTTATATGAAAAACATATAAAAGTAATATTTAAATCATTGTCAATCTTTTATCAAATCAAAATTAAAAGCTATCAGGCAATGTGGAAGTAACTCTATATTGGAATGATAATGCATTTTGGTCAATGTTCATTTGCTCTACTAAGCTCTTAGACGCTTGCAGCTCCCATTTTAGGGTATACTTTCCTTTATTTTTGCAAATATATGACCTTGAATTGAGTATGCTTAGGAATTGACCCAGCCATACATTATCATATACAGGGCTCCTGAATGACATGCCCATCCTTTCTTTGTTCAGGAGAGCTTATTTTGGAATGGACCCAATACTTTCCTGCCTACTGCCAGGGGTAAAAATTTCTCCACCTACATATGTCCTGGCAGTGTTAGTTTTGGCTTTGCACTCACTATGGAGTGAAAACATTATCCTCCATTCCAGTTGTTTATTGTCATCTTTTAAAATATTCTGAAGATAAAGTTTATATAAAATATCAGATAACACTTTGGAGCTACAATTATTGACGAATATTTCCAGGTATGTTATTTAGACTTGGTTTTGCTTCTACTAAACCAGTGTTTACTAATGATCAGCCTACTACTTTAATAATATATTTCTAGAAAATTAAAGAAAATTAATCATGTGAATTGTTCCGTTTTCATTTCAAACCATCAGTAAACCAAGTGTTGGACCCAGAAAAAAAAAATGTGGTTATATCTTTCAGTAATAGATGTAAAAAGTGTAATTATGCTGTTTAGAATATAATTAGAAGTAAATAATGAATAATTAGTTTTGCAAAAGAGACTGAAGCTTAATGACACATTTCAAAAATATGTAGACGAGTATTTTGATATTCTAGCTGTATCAAATCCCTAATAAAAAGCATATTATGTTTGTATTTTTTCAGAAGGCAGTGAGAAAGCCATGGTCAACCCAATTCCACCAAAGCCACAGGATGATGGCTGACATCCTGGCAGAAGATGAACCACCTCTCATGTAGGCCCTAAATGAAACCTGTGAGGAAGTGGCGTGATAATTAAGAGACCTATCACCACAGCAAGTCAAATAACCCAGGATAGGTCAATGAGAAAGACACCAACAATACCCAACACAACCCAAAGCAGAAACCTGGAGACATTTAAGATCTCAACAATAAAGCAGACCTAAATCTCATCCACCAGGACTCAGGGAACTGAGAGTAAGTGGTGTAAAGATTGTAAGAGTCATGGTTGGGGAGAATATCTAGAGTCATTACCCCCTCAGCAACAACACACGAAAGTGTATGGGGGGAACCTGGCTACCTCTTTTGCTATTTATAATACCCTACCCTATGGACTGATCCAGTATGTCCACTGACGAGGATGCCCAATGGATTGGGAACAGGGAGGAGGGAAAGGGGTGGTACCATCATAAGATTTGGTCAAACAATGTATCTAATTTTGGATAATAAAATATTTTTTAAAATTAAAGTTAAAAAAGAAATGTAATACAGGAACTTAATTTTTACTTTTTCCTTAGACATTTCAATACTTATCATTGTTTCCAAAAATGGATAAAATATTATAATTTCACAGTTTTTTTCCCTCTTATCACTTATAGGAATTTTTCTTTGAACTCTCAAACTTTTCTAAGTTTCCAACTTGAACTCTACCCAGGATCCTTTGTTATAATCCTTTAAAAGGATATATTATTTCTCGATTAAAATTAGTTTTAATTTTAAAAAGACTGGGGAATTAAATATACCATTTATTCAACCAACAATGAAACTAGCTATTTTTTCTTTTAATCTACAATAGTAAATAATTGATTAATAGGAATTTTGCTAGAACAAATTGAATGAAAGTAATCACCACATTCTTCATTTCTCACAGGTTGGATATAAAGCAAAGAAGCTGAACCACAAAGGCAATACCTAGGAATTTTCTTCAGTGACTTTGGGAGATTGCATGTCTTGGTATTTATAGGTCTTACTACTTTTAAATATACCCCATGAAATTTCTCTTTCAGATTCAAGGGCATAGAATGATTCTCGAGAATTACTACTTTGGAAAGATTCTGACAATTCTAAGACTTACCCTTTTTTCTTCTGTGTAAGAGTTTTTCTCTCTGGTTGAATCTTATGAGGCCTCTAAGATTACACATTCATACTTGTTTCCTTTCTTTTTTATTAATGGTTTGAAATGTCTATTTTTATTAATGAAGAGAATCATGTCATGTCCAAATTTAATTTTATTAATGGCATCTAGCAAATAGAACAATAACTATTTAATACCTGGAAAATTATTCACCTGTCTTTAATTTCAAGGACATTGCTAGTCTGTACTAAACACTCAATCCTTGTTGTGATTTTTAAAATGAATTCTAAACTTAAAAAATTAATTAAGCATACATGTTTTACTTGATCTTTTGAAACAGTATGTCACTTGGAACCTCATTGCTAAGCAGAAGCATCTAGACAAATTATGGAATATTTATGTAAACACATGCATTTAACAAATGCAAATAATCTTCCTGAATAATTTGGAAAGTAAGCTATTTACTTTTCTTAAGCTATGTGAAAAGATCGATATAGTCATATCAAAATTATGAAACAAGGCTATGGAAAAAAATCATGTGACTACATTGAAAGAATTAACATTGAAGGAAGCTTTGGTTATATTTCACCCAAAGATTTGAAAAGACCATTCATTAGTACTTATCAAGAAGGCAAAGCCGGGCATGGTGGTGCACAGCTTTAATCCCAGCACTCGGGAGGCAGAGGTAGGAGCATCGCTGTGAGTTCAAGGTCACTGTTGTGCCCCAGCCTGAGTAACCTTGAACTAAGTTTTCGAAAGAAGCCGGGTGTGGGGGCACACACCTTTTATCCTAGCACACCTGTGTCCCCCAGAGGCAGAGGTGATCGAAATACTAATATTCTTTGCTGGCTGTGTTCCCATAGCTGTGTTCCTGTTTCCTGAACTCCCTTGTGAAAGAGATAATTACTAATGCACCATGAAGGGAAATATTGTTGGTCTTTCATTAAAATCAACAAGTGTGCTGTATTTTTACAAAAGGACTATGGTCTTTCTCTGAGGCTGTAACTTCTGAATGTCAATCATTTATTAAGAATGAACAGATGAGTAGATTACCTACCCAGGCATAAGAACCTGATAACCAGAAATCTATATCATGAGCACATTGAAGCTATAAGGAATTTTCAGTAACAACAGTTCCTGCTCTGTGACAGCATTCCTAAGTCTGCTGACATGGACAATGCATCTGTTTTCTTCAAATTACTCTTTAAACTAATGTCTATGCAAGTCTTCTTTTCTTCAGCTCTTGCCCCTCAATCCCCTAACCATTCAAATTCATTTACGCTATGTTCCAAATTGTGAGAATGTGAAAATCACTCTACTGGCTTTCACAGTCTACTGCTCTGGAGAGTTAGTTCTGGACCGCACTCTCTTCTCTCTGACCTCTTAATGTTACATCCTGGGAATGGCAGGATTCAAAGGACTTGGACCTGGGTATTTTGTATGAGACTCAGGTAAAAACAAGGACAGTGGGAACTGTACAATATTTGTGTCTGAAAGCTAAAATTCTAAAGGTTACTAAAAATAAGATATACTTATATGATATATGCATGATATAGTGATCATGTTATATCTGAGAAGAATGCAAAACAAAATATGTCTGAACATCAAGTTCATCAGGTAGCCATGCTTAAATGAATACAAATTGAAAATAAAGCAAGTTCATTCTTACTAGGAATAGGCAACTATTGAAAGTGCTATATGACTGTGATTTATTAACCAGAGAATATTCATTAAAGCATATGTTTTGGGCAGTGCTTCCTGACAGGTATTTAAATGGGTAGTTTTTGAAAACTTATCATATTTCAAAGAGTTTCTCTTACATGTTTTTCTGTTATTCATTATTCTACTTTGGCATTAAACAAAAAAGACTTACACTGCACTGCCTGATACTGAAAAGAAATGAAAATATTTTTGGAAAATTGTTTTAATAGTATACTGGTTTCAACAAAATTTTTTTTGGTCTTCTTACTTTTGATAGAATGTCTTGCTTCCAGATATGTAGTTCCAGCTACCTTGTAACTTTCCATATAGTTAATACTGCTTCCAAACTGGAAGTAGTCCTCCCCCTCCACCTCCTCAGTGGTAGGTTTCCAGACATGTGGTACAGTTCTCAGAATTAAAAAAAATAAATTTACTAGTGTTTACTGTAGGAAAATTATATAGAAAAAATTAGCTACTTTATTGGTGTTTTCTTTACTATTCTATTTCTTTTCCATTTTCTGTCTCATTTTTTAACCAAAACAAATAGCATTTCCCAAAATAATACTATTTTTGTGGGTAGAGTAATCCTAATTTTCAGATCCATGCTCCAGAAAATATTTTACTTACATCATCATGTAATAGTTGAATAAAATATGTACTTGTATTATGTAAAATCACTTCATAACTCAATCTCTGATTCCATATTACATGCATATTCACACACCCAAGCCTGTCACTGGATCCTCCGTTTCCACTCCTCAAGGCTGTCTCCAATCATGCCTGATGTCTTTTAAAAATCATTTTTGATGTCTTGTAACTTCATAAGCAAACTTATTTTACTAATTTCTTCATCTCAAGCTCACATCTACTTGAAATAAATACTTGGAAGTTTGAATTAGCTATCCACAACAAACTCATGTTTTGAATGCTTGTTCCTCAGCTGATGGCAGTTTGGGAGGTGAAACCTTGCTGGAAGTTGTGTGTTGTTGCTGGGTGATGTTTGCTATAGCTACCCCCGCCCCTAGCAAGAGTTAGGGTTATGTTGTCCATCTGCTGTGGCAGAGGTGATGTCCAGACTCCACTCATACCATGCTTTCCTCTGCCATCATGAAGTCAAAGCAAAAACTATGTTTCTATTAGCTTCTTTTGGTTGGGTATTTTGTCTCAGCAGCAAGAAGGTAACTAGAATAGAAAATTCAACTTAAAAATTGAAATACCACCAGCAACTAATTTATTTTGAACACTGTTTACAAGAAAGTATACGTAAATTAATTACAGTACACTTATTTCTCTAGAAATAGTCATGTATTCTGCAGAAAACTCTTTACACATCAAAAAGCCACACACTGGCATCAGAACTCATGCTAGCCTGAGGAGTGGCTTCAAGGTGACCATCTTTTGCTGACTTTCTCCATTGTCATCAGTTTCTGGTCAGGATAACTCAAAGCAAAATTTTCTCTACTTTTAAAAAATGAGTGTTGTATATGTTTCTACCCAAAGAACATGAGAAAAAAATAAATATAGACTATTATGAAAAGTATCTTTTAAAGTAAAATTCTACTACCTAGAATTTCTATAAGTGAGCTAAGTGTGAGAAGCCATGCGATGGTCATTATCATTAATAATAAAAACACAAATATCATATATGGAAAACCTCATGGTGAAGCTTTGACCATATTTTAATAATGTAAGGTATATTTTGAAATGTGGCTTAATTCACTAGTGACACATACATGTCTTTTATGTAGAATATCTTTAACATTTTTAATCTAAACATTAACAGAACTAGAAGCATATGAGAAGCTGTGCCTTGATTTTTAAAATAAATGTCAGATTATCACAGGAGAAAGATACCAGCTCTTTTACCATCACCCATCTGAATATCACAACTTTCAATCATCAAACATTTATCGAGTGCTATAACATGACAGGATTTAGAATTTAATAATGCATGGCCTCTGCCCTTGAGGATATAAAAAGTTACAAAAATGGTCTTGTAAACTGATCACAGCAGCATGGCAGAAGTGTTATTAAAATGAACTGTGTGAGACCTCCAGGAATGGAAAAAAGTCTTAAATATAAGATCTAACCCATAATGTGAAAAATTCATGACGTATTGATGAATTTGATTATATATATATATATATTTTTTTTTAAATATTTTATTTGTTCATTTTCAAGCAGAGAGATACAGGAGATAGATGATGAGAGAGAGAGAGAGAGAGAGAGAGAGAGAGAGAGAGAGAGAGAGAGAGAGAGAGCACCAAGGCCACCACCTTGTGGATCTGGCCTATGTGGGTACTGGGGAATTGAACCGGGGGCCTCAAGCACTGAAGACAAGTGCCTTAACCGCTGAGCCATATCTCCAGCCCCTGATTATATTTTTAAAATGTATTTGAAAAACATATGAGTGTGAGATGAAACATAAACAGGAAGTGAAAAAGAGTGACAGGAAGAAACTGGATGTGACATGTGTAGAATATCAATGTAGGATGTATTTCTAAATATTTCATAAATCCAAAAAATGACAATAGGCAAGCAAGATGAATAAGCATCTAAGAAAAGAAAAAAAACTGTTAAAAAGTTTAAGAACATATGGAAAGCATGTCATTAATAATAAGATGAATTACAAACAAGGGCACTTCCATGTCACAAGAATTAGATTAGGGAAAAGTCAAGCATTCAGCAATAAGAAGTGATCCTTTTCGTGATATGTGCATTTCCTGTATAGGCAATTGGTTAACTGCAGCACAGACATAGAATGTAATTGGACAATGTGTAACGACTGAGGTAACCTGCATTGTAGAAATTTCATTTCTTAGCATATAAAATATTTCCAAAACATATTTCAATACATTCATGAGAGTATCATGAAGAAATTGGTGTAACTCCCTTCTTCCTTAAAAAAAAAACACAGAAGTGAACAAAATATCTTTGTTCAGGCTTTCAACTCAGCACATTATGTGTATTCCATATAAGAATACTACATTTCCTCTTGAATGCCCAATACAAAATTATTGAGTAGTCTTCCCAAGAAGAGTCAGTTAATGTATTCATAGACACAAACTAGTTTGTATCAGTTACCTTTTTGTTGGTGGGACAAAACACCCAAACAGAATCAGCTTATGGAAGTAAAGCATTTATTTCTGATTTTTATCATCCTTACAGTTTTTGAGGAAGCTTCACATTGGAGAATCCACAGCAACTGTATCTTCTCTATTCCATTAAAAGAAAGAGAGAGAGAGAGAGAGAGAGAGAGAGAGAGAGAGAGAGAGAGAGAGAGAGAGAGAGAGAGAGAGAGAAGCTAGAGCGAGCTACTAGAGGAAGACTGGATATCCAGTGGGAACTTATGTCCACCTGCCAGAGACACACCTCCTCCAGCAAGGCCTAATCTCACAAAGGTATAAAATCTTGCAAGCTTTTAAAATACATGGCTAAATACTTTTTATCAATTAAATATTAACATGTATTTCAACATGGCTTCCTAATAAGTAAGCAGTTATGAAATTTTTCTCAATTATGTGAATAAGAAAACATAACACAGCTTGTTATTGAATTTGAATGGGAGTGCAGTTGCAGGATGTAAAATCATGATGGGCAAGAAAAGTTGGGGAGATCGCTTGGTTATTTGTGTACAATTTTGTGCTTCAGTCAATTTTTCATCTGCCTGCTCCTCATGCCTCTAATTCTGTACATTAATATCTGTGTGTACATTTTATATCAACTTAAGTTTTAACATATTTAATTCATTTAATTGGCTCAAAGGATAGGGAGGTATTGTCTGGAAATTTCTTCATGGTGACATAAAGGGAATGAGTGATAGAAGGAATCATAGCATGGAAAGAAAATGTCCCATGAGTTATGACCAAGATAATTTCAGTATAATTAAGCAGAGGAGCCATGAACAGAATGGGAGGAAACCTATCCTCAAGGTTACTTGCTCAGACCTGCATCTCCCTGTCCCTTCCCACACTGAGCTGTTGATCAAAGAGATCCACGAGGTCTCCAAATGTGACAGACTTCTGTCAAAGCTCTTGAATACCTCCCCAGGCCTAAGGGAAGACCCTATTGCTGAAGAAATCACAGGGTGTCATCAAATAACACCAAGATATTGTTCTTGATCCAGAATGGCAACCAGCTCCCACATGAGAGCATGCGTAGCATTGGAAGGTGTTGCATGAGCTGCCAGGGGAAATTGGTCAATGATATTTGGAGAAAGCAGAGATCACTGATATACAATATAGACAGTTGTCCAAGAGTGCTAAACACACGGCTGTATGGAAGAGACCAGCAAGTCAAGAAATTCTCATCTGTGCAACAGTGGCACTAAACCGAGGAGGGTAATCAATGGCTTACTGATTGGCTAGGATATCTGCTTAGTGACAAGGAACCCTTAACTGGAACTGGAATCCTATTGGGACCAAAAACCTGGCCTCCTAGGGGAAATTCCCACTACCAGAGAGCTACACAGAGGCTACACCCATTAGGAGCTAGTCAAAATAGCAATGTTGTCTCATTTAATCTATATTGATCTCACTCTCTGATAGAGATTCTGTTTGTATTTTTCAGAAGGCAGTGAGAGAGCAGATGACAACTCAATTCCACTAACAAGACACTAGATGATTGCTGACATCCTGGCAGGAGACAAACCACACCAAGCCTTCACACAGGGCCCAAATAAAACTTATGAGAACATGACAAGAAAAATAGGAGACCAATCACCACAACAAGTCTGATAACCCATGAAAGGTCAATGGAGACAGACACCAAGGATACCCATGACAACCCAGGGAAAAGATCCAGAGATACTTAAGATCTCAACAATAAAGCAGACTTAAAACTCACCTACCATGACTCAGGGAACTGAGTAGAAGAGGGGACAGAAAGATTGTAGGAGCCATGGTGGGGGAGAATATCCAGAGATGTCCCCCCAGCAACAACACGTAAGTGGGAAATGAAAAAAAAAAGGAAAAACCAGCTATCTCTGGTGCAGTTCATAAGCACCTAACGTATGGACAGGTCCAGTATGCACACCTAGGAAGTGGGTAGGAGACAGAGAAGAGGGAAATTGGGACACCTCCACAAGATTTGCTCATACAGTATATAAACTTATTCATAAAAAGGTATTTTTAAAGAAGTACAAAATATAACATGTAAAATATGATAAAAAATACATTATACAATTGTATAAAATGTCATAGTGAAACTAATTCTTATGTGTAATTAATACATGGTAGTAAAAACCTCTAAGAAAGAAAAAATAATATTACAAAGTTTTATTATATTCATATAAATGCAAATATGTGTATCTTTTAATAACTATATAAATTGCAATACATGATATGCACTGAGAAAACTGATGACAAGAAAAATAATTCCACTAATATTAATTATGGAATTAAATGGGTTTATTCATAAATATAGCAAAATTATGTCTACCAAATTTAAGGTTGCATATATGTCCAATGATATACTTTAATATTGTAGATTAATATGCATCTAAAGAGAAAAAACACAATTATTAGAATTAAAGTTGAAAACAAAATGAAATGGGTTTTCATAAAGTAGCATTAATTAAAAACTAATTGGGAAACAAACTTTGTATAGAATCTAAACTCTAAATATTGCTAGAGTATGTGCTATGTGCATGCTCTAACATTAGAAAGGATAAAAACGAACAAACATGGAAAAACCAATTCATAATATCCCAAATCTTATCAGATAAAGTAGAAAATCAAGATAGGAAAACTATTAAATATAAATATAATGTATGAAACGAAAAGTATGAACAGGCTCGTGAGACTGCTCAGTGGTTAAGATACTTGCCTACAAAATCTAATGACCTGAGTTTGATTCCCCAGAACCCACGTAAATCCTGGTACACAAAAGGGTTACATATGTTTGGAGTTTGTTTGCAATGGCTAGAGGCTCTGGTGTGCCCATTCTCTCTCTCTCTCTCTCTCTCTCTCTCTCTCTCTCTCTCTCTCTCTCTCTCTCTCTCTCTCTCTCTCTCTTTCTCTCTCTCTCTGTCTCTCTCTCCTCTTGTCTTCCCCCTCTATCCTGACAAATAAATAAATGGATAAACAACCTTATTGCATCTCAGTGATACATACAGACAAACAAACTGATTCCAAATATTTTTGATGTCAGCATTGGGCTCTGAGAGGAAAATCTTCAGGTACATTGAAAGCAGGTATGAGGGGGCTAATGTTGAATGTCCAATATTAATTAATCACCTATCCTTAGCTAGAAACACAGATGGGATCGATGACAACATCTTTTCTGATAACAGCAATGAAGGTTCATCTTAATGCAAAATAATTCCAATTTATATGGTCATATTTATTGTTATATCTTTCATACTTTCATACTTTGCACTAGTAAAATGTTAGCATCTACAGTTATGTACTTGTCACACTTTTATGTGTAAAATATTGAATTATGAAAGTTCCACAAATAATTCTATGTTGTACTATTTCATTCTTATCAAGTTAATTTCATGTAATATCTTCATAATCATTTTTGTTACTAAATACCATAAAGTTTTCAATTATACATATATCAGTATAGCCTTTTAATAGTGATCTATATCTTTCTCACTCTCTCGAAGTAGAATACTTTCAAAATTTCCCTATTGATTTGTGAGAAACAGCAACAAACCTTACCAAATCTCCAGTAAGAGAATTTTTGAAATAAATGATTAATTTTGGTGTTTTTATAACTTCAAATAATAAATCCCTTGAAACAGATGCATTTGTAGAAATTCAAACAATATCTGTTCACAAAACAGTCTCCTTAATTTAATGAGTAATAAATCATGTATCAATTGATATGTCTTTTTAAATGATAAAACTACAACAAAAACACATTTGGTCTTGGTTGTCTAAATAAGAGAAATGTAGATGTTTTGCTACAAATACATTAGCTTATTTAGGGTGCAATTCATGTTTCCATTAAATAATTCTATTTCATATTTTTAAATTACATGTTAATGTTACAGAATTCTAAAAGAGAATAACAGAAAAGGGTCTAATCTTTCAAAGTTTTATAATTCTTCACAGGTCACACAGAAGTGATGGTTAAGTGTTGTCATTTTCCAGAGAGTTTCCTGGACAATGCTGAAGATAGCATTGAAGGGTGTAGAGAAAACCTATCACCTGACAAGTGGAAAAGGCCAGAGGAGGGCCCTTTAACAACTCACAATCTGGGAAGAGACTTAAAGATACATAAGAACTACTTTAATCCTGTTAGGTGGTCAGCAGCCCCAATACCTCTCATGAAGTGGCACTCCTATGTGGTCATACCATCCCAAACTGGCACACTGTTGCAGACAACGACTCTAACACAGGAACTCACACCAAATACATGTGCAAATTGTAGGTCCCATTTATTATAACCAAAACTAAAAAAGATAAAGAGTGGTAAATAATATATTATTAAAAGGTCTATGGAGACAGACACCAACAACACCAAACACAACCCAAAGCTGAAGTCCAGAGACAATTAAGATCTCAACAATAAAGCAGACTTAAACTCACCCACCATGGCCCAGAGAACTGAGTGGAAGAGCAGGTGGAAAGAATATGAGGGCCATAGTGGAGGGAGAATATTCAGAGACATTGCCCCCCTTATCAACAATACATTAAGGGGGGAGGGAGAACCAGGCTACCTCTTCATTCTACCCATGGACTGATCCACCAAAGAGGAGCCTCAGTGAATTGAAGACAGAGGAGGGCACCATCACAAGATTTGCACATACAATGTATCTAATTATTGACAATAAAGGTATTGAAAAAAAAGATTTATGATTTAGTTAATACTAATGTGTAGGCATTAACTATGGTACTTTTAGAAAGATGAGAAAAGCAATGAGGTTGGAATTAGCATATTATTTTATCTTACAACAAACTCAAATTGTAAGCATATGCTTCTTGTAGAACACAAAACTGTCTTCCCTCTGTGATTGCATTTTTTTTATCCAGTGTTCTCTACGCAATTGTCATTCATTCCCTTTCATGTCTTGTCAGAATATATATGATAAAATGAACCACTCCATAAATATTTGTAAAATGCAGATTTATGCATGAATATGCATGTGTTTGATCATTGTAATTTTAATGTGTATTTATGGATTTGGTTCATGGATACACTTTTGCAAGCCTTCGTGGACAATATTGTGCCATACTCCCTGTCATGGTTTGACTCAGGTGTCCCCAACAAACAAATGAATGTGTTCTGAATGCTTGATCCTCAGCTGACGGTAGTTTAAGTTTTACAACCTCGCTAGAGCTGTGTTTTTGGGGGCGGGCTTATGGGGGTTATAAACCAGCTTCCCCTTGCCAGTGTTTGGCACACCTTCCCACCATTGTTTGCAGTGCTATGGCGGAGGTGATGTCCACCCCTCTGCTCATGCCATCATTTTCCCTGCCAGGATGGAGTCTCTCCTTGAGTCCGTAAATCAAATAAACCCATTCCTTCACAAGCGGCTTTTACTTGGGTTCTTTCTGCACAGCAACTAAAAAGCTGACTGCAACACTTCCTAAACAAAAATGGATACTTCCACATGTTTATATTGTCTTAAAGCCAGATGCACAAAGTGGCTCTGCATCTGGAGTTTGTTTGCAGTGGTTTGATTTTCTGGCGTGTCCACTATCTCTGTCTGTCTCTCTTCTCTCGATCTCTCCCTGCTTAAAAATAAATAACATAAAAAGAAAAAAGAAAGAATAATGAGCAAATACCATTGTATTCAAGATGTGTGATAAAAATATTTAAACATAAAAATCAAATCAAATAAGTGTCAGGAAGCATTATAATTTTTAAAGAGGCATGTCTTTAGAGCCAAAATCAACATTATAATTCTAACTCACAAACTTGGTATTTTTGTGATGTATATAAAGTTATTATACGTGAAATATAGTGCCTTACCAATATTTGCTATACAGGTATTATATATATCATTAACATAGACAATGTCATGGTTTGATCCAGGTGTCCCCCACAAACAAATGAATGTGTTCTGCTAGATCGATCCTCAACTGATGGCAATTCGGGAATTAGAACCTCACTAGAGCTGTGTTGTTGGGGCGGGCTTATGGGGGTTATAAACCAGCTTCCCCTTGCCAGTGTTTGGCACACCTTCCTGCTGCTGTTTGCAGTGCTGTGGCAGAGGTGATGTCCAGCCCTCTGCTCATGCCATCGTTTTCCCTGCCAGAATGGAGTCTCCCCTCAAGTCCATAAACCAAATAAACCCATTCCTCTACAAGCCACTTTTGTTTGGGTTCTTTCTGCTCAGCAACTAGACAGCTGAGTGCAACAGACAGGATGTTAAAAATAATGAATGTGGACAACTAGAATATCATGTCATCCATAAAATATTCACATAAAAATATTAGCAACCTGTAACAGATGTGGTTTCAATGTTATTGATAATCTGTGGAATGTCATAATTAAAGTACACACATATTTACCATGTTGTATTAAGAAAATGATGAATATATTGGTTTTGAAATATTTGAACAGATATACATATGTTGCATTATAATCCTGCCTCTTTAAGACTATATTAATCATCTTATTGATTCATGATACTATTTATAAATGTTATACCTTCCTTGTCCAGCAAATGATACAGGTAAAAAAAAAGGCTCTAATTCCATCACATTTGTGGTTATTTGTCGTTATCCATAAAATACTGGAAATTAAACTTGAAATTATATCATAGCTGATTCAAAAATATGACAAATAATCTTATTTAATTGAGTGAACTTAATTAAACACAGATAATAAAATTGTTTTAGATGCATACTCATCTTTTTCTATATAACTTCAAACAAATTTGAAAACCTATTTCATTAAAAACAGGGCAAAGAGCATGAGAACAATTTGTAAACTAGCTTCTCTGGAGATCTATATATCTATATACAGATATATATATATATATATATATATATATATATATATATATATATATATATATATATATATATATATGTATCTGTGTGCTCTGGTTTGTGCATGTGTGTGTATGAGAGAGAGAGGGAGGGAGAGAGATAATTTCAAGAAAATTGCATGCTAAATAATAAAACAGAAAAAGTGTCAGTTAATACACACAAAGTTTAAAACCAAGAAAAGTAGAGAATATTAACTCAGGACTGTAATCTTACTATCTTACATTGAGATCTACATTTAGGAGCATGTTATAAAATATTGTCATATGTTAATGACAATGAAAATGTAGACTATATTTAATCTTAAAAAGTACTCTGGTTTGCAGAGCTCATTCTGAAACAACAATTTACAAAACGGTCCTTCTGTGCTGTCAGCATGGCACTGGGATTCATTCTATTACATTCAATTCCTCAGAATCATAAATCCTTTCAAATGCATCTCGATCCTAAAAATAGTCTGTGGGCAGTAAGGATTAGTCAGGCTCCGCTCATGTTATCAGTTATTTATATGCCATTTTCCCAACCAAACCTTCCTACTGCTATAATGACCTGAATGCACGCAGTGCTCAGCTCGGAGGCAAAGCTCCCAAGCTGATTTTATTGCTTTAGACACATTGAAGAACAGAAGAGCCCATGAGCAAAGCCACATTAGGATGCCAGGAACACATTCCAATCATTTGCAATAGGAAATCACTCCAGAGATGAATTTATATAACATCTTGTCTTTGTTTTCTTCAAATGAGTCTATAACACACAGTGAACTACAGTGAGGATGAACAGACTCCTCACAGAATTGCAAATGGTATCTGTTTTCATATTTGGGTTAAATGATTAACTGTCCATACTAATGGATTTATAGTTGAGATGTCTTTCCTCCTCAGCCAAATCTAAGTTTGTGGTATACTGCTGATTGTTTTTATATAAATGGGACAATAGCATCCAGTACTCATGCCATCTAATAATAATTTAATATGTTTGGTTTAGTTCCAGATGATGGATAGAATATTCCAATTCTTAAAACAAGATAATAGAATTTGTGTTTCAAATGAAACATTGATTAACACTGTTAAAAATAAATTCCACTATTGCTTAAATAGATATAGATAGATCTAAATATAGATAGATATAGATAGATATAGATAGATATCTATATGCATGTGCATATGTAGCTTTCCCCAAGTAAAACTAAGGGTAAAATAACTATAGTTCATAGATTTTATTGAATTTTTTCTCTCAGAACATTCATATGTACCACTTTATTTTCACCATAGGTCCTGATTACATATTGTGACATCTGTATCTCATGAAAATATATCTGATCAATGCCTTATCATGCTAGGTGGCTGACAGAATTAGAGGTTGTTATAAAAAATGAATCATTACAAGAAATTATTTTCATGATATATTTTATATTATTATAATATAAAATCTGAAATCTAAAGGCAAAAATTCATATTTACTGTCATAGCCTGGTCTTAGAGAATAACATTAAATTGAAAATTTAAAGTTCTTTTAAAACGATTCAAAATCCTATTGGTTTACTACCATATCTATGTCTTGAACAAGAATTAAAAAGTTTTCAAATGTTTTAGAAATTAAAGGAAAGCAAACAAATCAAACAAGAATAATTTTTAAATGAAACTATTATTCCATATCTTTATTCTGTTGAAGTATAATTTGATGTATTTATGTTGTGACACCATTATTCATAAATATGCATTTTGATAATGTCAAATGTATTAGTTAGATGATCATAACTCAATTTACTAATGTATGTGTGAATTGAATATTATGACCACCTTAAATGTTTTACATTGCTTTGTGTGAAATAGCTGATTTTAAAAGGATCACATATTTGCTTGTAAGAATGTTTATTTCTCAGCAAGTAATGCAAACCAGACAAAGTAAGTGAAAAGATGAGAATTCATGTATGATCTATACTATATATTTTATGGTATGAAGTGAACTTCCAGGGTATGTAGCATAATTCACATGTTATAACATGTTCTTAGTAATGCATTTTTCTAAATTAACATTAATAAAAAATATAATTTAGAAATAGATGAAAATTTCAGATAGTTTTAAGAATCCCACTGGCTTGTAGAAACATTTAGAATATGATTCTACTTCTCAATTCTATTATTAGACACCTAATAAATAATGATTGCATACTATTCTGATCATTATTAACCTGACTGCATTTTAAAAATTATTTAGGAAATCATAAACTAACTGTGATCCAGCAATATCCTAAACTGTTTTGAAAAGGAGCATAAATTCAGAGTATTTCTGTTGCTCTATTTACAACCTTAGATCAAAATATAGTAATTGTTAGCATTTTTGTTGACAGAAGATAATATATAATACACAGATTGTCCAGATACAAAACATTCTGTTCATTGCTAATAAACTTTTAATATGAGCACCAAGGAAAATATTTTTCATCAAATCATATAATGACATTTGGGATATTGATTTCCATACATATATAAACAATTTAAAACTCACACCTAAATTCATATAATATTTTAAATAAATTGAGGTCATAGTATATTGCTAAATAGTGAAGTGTAGAATGAAAATTCCAAAATTGTTTCAAGTGATGATTATAAGAACTACACCCATCAAAATCTCTCTTAATTAACTATGTTTACTCCCTTTAACATGGGCTGAAGGCAGCAAAAACTAGGGTCAACCAAAATCTGTCATTATGACAAAGAAAGATAGCTGTCATGAGAAGAGCGACCTCTCCCATATGAACCAGATTCTGACGAAACCACAGAGCAATTGGCAAGTTAAGCAAGAGTGCTGCTCTCAAGGCAAAATGTACCAATGCCGAATTTCAAGTTGCCGAGAACTTCACACTAAAGTAGATTTATAACAAACCCCACAACTCTCAGGAAACATTTTGGAAGAGGGCACGGAATGATTGGAAGAGCCAAGGGGTGGGAAGGAATATCCAGAGGCATTGCATCCATCTCAATGACTGATTGCTGTTCTCACAATTCATATCCTATGACCCCCATGGTGAATATGAATACCCCTCTGAGGTGGGTCCTCAGTGCAAAAGGGTTTAAAGGGGAGGGGAATAGTAATGGTATTATTTGTTCATACAATGTCTCTACTTCATTAAAAAAAAACCAATAAGTTCTGCATTCAAAATAGGTAAGAAAATTATGCTTTTATTTCTATATCACAGGTTACAGAGTAGCTTACTAGTAAGAAATAAACATGATCATTTCAAGAAATATTAAAATGCATTTGTGAGAATCCAACCTATATTGCTCCTAAAATTTTTCAGGAAATTCAAAATAAAGCTCACAACAAGGTAACATATTTCCATATAAAATATAATTATCCTACTTAATGATACATATTGGAGTAATTTTGGGGTTGCTGTGAAGTCATGAATTCAGTGGTTATTTAACGTCTGGCACACAGCATTCAGTGGCACTCCTCCCCATCCTGTGGTTGTTAGGATCATTCTGACCCCACTTTCATTTCTCTGCAATGTTCTTTGAGCCTTGGGTGGTAAAGATGTCTGATGTATCCCTGAATATTCAACAATCATTGGGATGTGTTTTGTGCCTCCCCAGGAGTCAGGATCTCTAAAAAGAAGCTTCTCTGACAAGGGGTTAGGGCAATACTAATCTATGGGTAAAACAAACAACTACAGAAAAGTTGATGGAAATAACATATGCATTTATCCAAATTAAGAAAATCTTATGAACTAACAATATTAGTAAATTTAAAGGACAGCATTGATGCAATCACATGGATGAAATGAAAATTAACTGCATTGTTTAAGACAATCTGGATTTACAGGAAGAGTATTATGGGACTCAATTTCCACAGAACTTGGATTCTCATATTTTAAAATGACAGGTGTTCCATAACTGAGACTATTAATATGAGATCAAGAGTTTGGGAAGGATATGAAGGGCTGCCCATAAGAAGACATGAGGATTTTTGCATAATAATGGAAATTATCTTGGAGTGTGGTTCTGGTATACAGCTGCACAAGTATGTTAAATCTTCAAATATTATACTAACAGGGCATTTAGGGATGTTTATTTTCTTTAATAAAGCTCATACAAAGTCAATATTAATTTCAAAAGAAGCAATTATGAGAAAATTTAATATAATAAAATATTTTATGGTTTGATTTGAATTATTGGCTAAGACATGACATTATAATAAATTTAAAATTCAATATCAAGACTCATCAATAGTAAATTTTAGTATATGGAGATGATAGGTATATGCTACTGATAAGGAATTCATTGAATAAATTTATGCAAACAGCATCATGAAAATATTAGTAGAGAGACATTCTATCTAGGCTTGGTGGCCCATGCCTTTAATCCCAGCTCTTAGGAGGCAGAGGTAAAAGTCTGAGGCCACCTTGGGACTGTAGAGTGAGTTCCAAGTCAGCCTGAGTGAGAGCAAGAACCTACCTCAAAAGCAAGAGACATTTCTAACAAGATTCTAGCATTCAAAAATAAATCAATTTATCTGTTCAGATCATGTAGTACGATATTTTATGCTCTTAAAGTATAATGGATATTGCAAAACTTTTACTATTAGGGCAAAGTGTCTATCAGATATATGGTGTTTAAACAGATTGAAGAAGAGGAAAACAGAAGAGGACCGTGTCAGTTATATTAAAATTTAGAAAATTTAATATATAAAAAGAAAGCTATAATTATAAATACAAGAAAAAATGGGATAAATCTTTGTAATATTTCACTGTAAGAACACAATAAAAATTTATATATCACCATTTTACTCATGAAATAATTATGTAAAGTCATATAAAATACATATAAAAAGCCTAGAATAAAAATTAGAAAATATAAAAATTTGCATACTTTATTATGATTTCAATATTTGGATATAAAACATATTTAAATATATGTGTGCATATTTAGACATTCTTTTTTATGTAGGCTGTTTTACAAGGACTATATATTTAATATGCTTACATATACATATACATATATACCATATACATTTCTTTAGAAATTCATCATTTTCTTTTTTGAAATTACAATGTTTTCCTTCTCAATAGTCATACTGTTGTTCAACAACACCCCAGGATTTATTTATACTATCTATTTATTGTACATTGGCCAATCTTTCTAAGCCATACCTCAACCTATATTCTCATAGCCCAGGATAACTAACATTCTAATTCTCATTGCTCTGCAATCAATTTTAGATTGCACATATTAATTAGGTTGTGGTGTGTTATCTCTCTATGCATATTTTATTTCATTTAACAGTATATCTTATACTTCCATCCACATTTTTTGCAAAAGATGTATTCTATCCTTCTTATGACTTAATGTGTATATGCTGAGTTTCTTCACCCATTTTACTTTTGATAGATCAAGATTTAATTCTCCATATCAATTATTGTGATTAGATTTTCAAAGTGAGAGTTCAGATTTCTTTGCAGTATAATGTATTTCTCTTCAAAATATACTTAAGAATGGAATTGCTGACTCACCTGTTTTCTCTTGCAACTATACCTCTTATTAATCCTGGAGCAGTTAACATGTTCTATTATCTCTCTGGTCTTCACTCCCTACTGGACTGGAGTGACAGACATCTGGGGCCACATCCAGCTGTTACTTGCATCTGGATATTGGAACTTGGATGGACACAGACCTTCTCAGAACTTCATGCTTGTGCCAGAAGGGCTCTTAACCGCTAAGCATCTCTGCAGCCTTAGGATTTGGTTTGATTAGTAGCCATTCTGATTGAGATGACCACTCCCTGTGTTTTCATCTGCATTGCTATGATGATGGTTGATGATGACTATTTTGTCATACACCTGCTAACTGTAGGATGCCATCTTATCTATTTTTATTGATGGAATTTACCCAGAAATTTAAGCAATTTACCTCCTAGGTTATGCATATCAATTTGCATATGAATCATAGATATTTAGCCTAGCTAAAAAAGCATTGTCAAAATCACACTGAAGCAAGTTTCAACAAAATGGACTGAATTTATCGATAACTGATTAGATAGGAAATAGAATATAATTGCCCTGTACTCATCTTGAGGAGCAAATGCAGTCTAATTAAAATTGAGGATAAATAGACTAGGGAAGCAGATTTTTAAACTAATCGTTAGTGTCTGAGTATATACATATGCCTTGAGACTATTAACTCCTGGCCATCCTTGCTACAAAGTGTGAGTAACTTCTCTGATACCTTCATGTTGCTAGAGGTTTTTTTTTTTTTTTTAATTGATGATGAATGTCTGGGCTGCTATTAATAATATGTTTAAATAATTTTTCTCATACAATTTGATGAGGGAATATATCGTTGATAAATTAGAGATTAGAAGATAATACAGATAATTGCATACACAAAATTCCATCAATTAAAAAGCTGTTAAATTTCATTTATAATTAAAGTTATGGAGATTGAAATGGGAAACTATCTGCTTTCATACATTTTAATGAATGAATTTGATAACATGTAATTATGAGAGTCTTCAGGTGATCTGAGAATCAATTTAGAAGAGTGGCTTTAACAATGCGATAAAGATTCTTAATGATATGATTGTCAATGTTTATTCAGCAAACAGAGCAAAATCAGGCTAAAGTGATTAGTCAAATATGAATTATTATTTTCTGATGGTAAAGCTGCTAGTATTGAATTCACAGGCTGGAACATGCTAGAAAATTGATTATGATAACAAGCTGAATTTTAAAAATTGATATACAAAGACAGAAATGACAGCCACTCTGCAAAATAAAACAATACTTTTGTGGGAATCAATATAGATTGGAAAACATTGAAGAGACATTTGGCCTCCATGCTAGTAAGTTGATTATATAGGGTTAAATAATATGTGGTCCAAACCCACAAACAATAACTTAAAAATATAAGATTGAAAATTCCTTACTCAAGTAAATGCAATTAGATCAATAATGGTGATGCATGCTTGTAAACACAGCATTGGATAAGTAAAGTTAAATGCTCAAGAGTTCTTCCAGCTTCAGCTACGCAGCAAGTTCATGGCCAGCCTGGGCTATGGAGTGAGACGTTACAAATAGAACAAAGTATGTGTCAGTGCAAAACTGATTCACATTCATTTTAATTTTTATTAATGCACTTTAAAATTCCCATTGCTTTGGCTGAAACAATGATTAACTGGAAACAGTGCGATATTAAGCCTGAGTATGTTAATTTGATCCCCATATCCTAGATAAAAAGAAGCCAGAGGCTTTAATCCCAGAATACTGAAAGGAAATTGGAAGGAAGAGATGGAAGAAGTTATGGAAGCTTGCACGTGCATGGAGACTGCAAAGACAACTTCAGAATGATATCGAGAGAGAGAAAGAGAGAAAGAGAAAGAGAGAGAGAGAGAGAGAGAGAGAGAGAGAGAGAGAGGGAGAGAGAGAGAGAGACTGCACCAAATGTTTGGTAAAGCATAGAATGGCCTAATAATTATCCTTCAACTTCCACATGATGTGAGCACACCTACACTCACATACATGAACATATATATGCACACACATACACACACACATGAAAATTGAAAAAAATAAAATTTTATTTCCTGAAGGCCCAGCCTTCTAAATGATCATGTTATTGATTTTAGCATCATGAATATTACTCACATGTAGTAAGTCATATTATTAATATGAAGCAACTCAAAATGATACCTTCAAATATCATGATAATTAAAACACATTGAGATTACTGAGTTTTTGTTGCATTAAATGGTATTAATATTTTTTGCATAGCTAAATAGCGAGTTCAGGGACAGGGGAAATGGTTCAATGGTTAAAGGTACTTTCTTGTGAAGCCTGGAGTCAGTGTTTCTTTCCCCAATACCCACATAAATCCAGGCACATAAAGTAGATCATGTATCTGGAGTTCCTTTGCAGTAAAAAGAGGCCTTGGTGCACCCATATTCTTTCATTTTGTATAAATAAATAAATAAACCAATAAAATAAATAGTTCAAGGCTAGCTGGAAATACATGAGATTTTCACAAAGGAAAAGAAATTTGTGGGCTTTTATTACTCTTTGGGCTCTCCACTCATAGCATACCCTCTAACCTCCCCTCTGTAAACTGTGATGAGACAGATGAAGCCATGTTCAACCCTTTTCTGCTGAATCACATTTGCACAAGGCCAGTCATGGTACTCAGGCTGAAGCAAGTAGATGATGTGCTTCTTCCCCTCAGCTTCACCACACCATTTCCTCACTCTGTCAAGAAGAGCATATTATTGCTATTTGTAGTGCCCACCATAGATCACCTTCCTATCATGCTCTGTCATTAATTTCAGGGTTATAGCAGTTACTATCTCATTTTGGGGACAAAATATCCAACCAGAAGCAGTTCATAGAAGAAAAATAATTTAATTCAGCTTACAGGTTTATGGGAAAATTATATCAAGATGGGGAAGGCATGGAAGGTCAGAGTGGGAAACACATGTGACATCTCTCCAGATTCAAAAGTAGAGGGATCATCAACACATGGAGCTTGACAATAATATCACAAGGCCTTCCCACAGTGACATACATCCTCCAGCAAGGCTCCAATTCCTAAAGGTTTAACAACTATCCACTATCAGTGCTATACACGGCTGATCATTTCACTTTCAAACCACC
Source organism: Zapus hudsonius (assembly GCA_004024765.1). Classification (NCBI taxonomy): domain Eukaryota; kingdom Metazoa; phylum Chordata; class Mammalia; order Rodentia; family Dipodidae; genus Zapus; species Zapus hudsonius. The sequence goes on along the minus strand of PVHP010001847.1, from coordinate 67,405 downwards.
ACATGGAGCTAGCCAGCCAGTGCCCATCTCTATAGGTGAGACTGTCAGATCTGCAGGAGCTTTCCAACATGTCAAAGTTTTGATAATACCAGCCTATATTTTCTAGTTTGATGTTGTAGAGGCTCCCAAAATATGGTTTCTCTATGTACCTTTTGCCATCTAATCCTCAGGTAAATAATATACTCAACTAATTTATTCCAGCACAATAATCCAGAGAGGAACTTTATGAATTACCAAGATTAAATTATGCTTGTGTTTCCCAGATAATGTGGTTATTTGCATAGTTCAACATATTTGCCAATCTTACACAAGTTACTCAAATTATGAATTGGCAACCAAACATCATTTGGCTATTGTGAAGCCCCTTCATAGTTTAAGTCAAGTGTCTTAAATTGTTTCAACCTATGGGTGTTGGAAATGGGAAGTGATGGCAGAGTTCTTAGAGAACATCCCCAAATCAACTCAAAGCATCAAAACTTAATGTTAGACTTGTCTATTGAGCCTGATGTCTATTAAAACACTTTCTATCCATTATTGCTGCTTCTGCCCTTTTGACTTTGACACTTTGGCTATCTACTAGGTATGAAGGAAACTGGAATCCCAGACCCCAGGATTTTCTTAGAGCTGCTTTGAAAAACACATATTTTCTGCTTTAAAGTCTGGATATTTGTGATCTCCATTAGTTTATTCTTTCTTTCAACTAGCTCAAAGGAAACTTTCTTTAATTAAATATATACACATGGGTCTATCTATATGAAATATATTGGAAGTATGTAAGATTCAGTGCAATACAATAAAATTTATAGATATAAACACTAAGAACCATTTGAATCACCAAAATGCATATTATGTATGCCACATATATTTTCTTGTGCATATATTTTTTCAGTGTCAACCTACTATATATAAGTAAATTTGGAAGAAAGTCATCTTTGTCTATTGCCCACACAGACACACACACACACACTATATATATATATATATATATATATATATATATATATATATATATATATATATATACACATATATATGTATATATATATATATGAAGAAGTATAAACATGAATTTCCTTTTGTATTAGTATAATGCAATATTAAATATAATCTATTGTGAATTTAACCTACTATTTTTATATGAGCAATTCTTGAAATCTGGCTATAAAAGCAACAACATTTTCTGTTTATTTGTTTATTCATTGATTTTATTTATTTATTTATTTATTTATTTATTTATTTATTTATTTATTTATTTATTTACTTGGTTTTTCAAGGTAGGGTCTTTCTCCAATCCAGGTAGACCTGGAATTCACTAGGTAGTCTCAGGCTGGACTCAAACTCACATTGATCCTCTTACCTCTGCCTGCCCAGTGCTGGAATTAAAGGTGTGCACTGCCACGCCCTGCAAAAAAAAACAGCATTTTCTAATTTAATATTTATTTGATAATACAACATGATCATATATTCTGACAAATCCACTCACCAATTTATTCACAAAGTATGAATTTATCCTATACTGGATTTAAATATTTTACCAAAACTTTGCTTAAAACAGTTTAAGGAAATATCTACTATGTTGAGTTGATGATCAAAATTGCACAATGTTAAAATAAGTCAAATAAAACCCCCACTTTTCAGAGTAACATTAGGTTTATCTATGCAGATGAAGACATGAGGAAGAAAGGATTACTTTTCAGCTTGTTACTACTGATCCTTAATACATTTATTTTCATAAAAAAATCTGACACTAGAAATGCCTATAATGCAAATATCAAACATTTCATCAAGTGGGCTACTTGTTATTACATAATGAGCTACATGACATTTTAGTGAGTCAAAATTACATTAGTTTCAGTCATTAAGTTGCAATTTGGAAAGGCCTTGAAAGAGTAACAGTCTATTGCTGCAGTCAGCTTCTGGACCCTAATGAACATACTTTGGCCTTGCCTGCAGCTCTTTGCTTCTGCTCCACTGTGCTTCCCTTTCTCACCTGTTTTCTCCTCCCTTCCCCTTATCTCCTTTCCTCCAGTTTATTCAGCTTACAAAGATTAGATAAGTGGAATGCCAGACATGGTTTGTTCTGAGAGAAAATCACAATGCCAGGCGTGGTGGAGCACACTTTATGGAACATAATTAAGCCAGCGAGAATCTAGCCTTCTGACTGTTTTGATAGCAATACAGCATGATGATATTTCTTTGATTATGAACCTTTTGTTCTTAAAAAGATGGACTATCTACATCTTGCCCTCTTATTTTGGTGTCAAAAGAGTTGAACATGCTTAGGTAAAACAGGGTAAAGTAGCAGTGGTGAGTAATTCCAACATGAAGAAAGCAAGAATACAAAAAGTTGAAGTTTATTCTGTACTGCACAGCCAATTCAAGACCTGGTAGGGCTACCTGAGAACTTGTCTCAAAGCAAACAGACAGACACACTACTAAACCAAAAAGATTCAAACAAAAAAAAAAGTTCTATGATGGCACTTTCCTCCTCACTTTCATTGGGAACTCTTGCTGTGTTTTTGGAAAAAGTTTCATGTTTATTGGACTGAACAAGTCAGCGGTAAGGATTGTAAAGGTCTGCAACAACTTAATGTAGAGATTGTTAGTGGATCTCCTCCCTCTTATCTGGTTATCATAGCTCATTTATTTCATGCTTAGGACCCACAATAAGTCAGGTTTTTAGTATATGTACTGTGTCTTTCAACATGATATCATATCCCTTTTAAGAATTTTCTGTGAGTGAGCATTTCAGCAACATTGTCCATAGTGTCTGAATGAATGATCAGGATATATGTATATTGATAGTATTGTGTGATGAATTCAATAGTCACAGACTCATTTTTCCACTCTGTAGATATTTTGTGATCTGTGTCTCCTAATTGGATAGTAAACATGTTAGGTATGAGGATATGGATATGCATATAATAAGCACCAATTTAATGATACCACGTCACTAGACTCATAATAAACAAAGGAATCTAAGCTCTGACAAGGGATATCAAATCACAGTTTTTCCACCATAGAAGAGACCCACAGTGATGAGCATATAACCAAATGTTACCTTTTCTTCCTTAACACATATTGAAATATTGTTATGGGGAGACACAGGGATCAGTTACTGACAAAATAAAGTGCTAATCGCAACAGTGGCTGAATTTACCTCAATGATTGGGAGTCTATGCTTTTAGTCCCAAAAGCATCTTCTCAGTCAGCACCAATTGACAGTTAATTTATTTGCTTATTAGTCCAGGGTATATTATTTGAAGGATTTACTGTGATGTATCAATGCATTCTGCATGATTGAGGTTTCATTACATCCTTGGCAGTGGATGTTTTCTGGGGAGGAAGAGCATGTGTTAGAAGAATGTTGATACTTAAGCAATCCCATTTGGTCATCTCTTACATAATACCATTCCAGACCTCCCTGTCTTACATGTTCTAGTCATCTTAATTCCATGAACTACATAGGTGTATGTTTCTAAAACAATCATTTCTGAATCCTGATCAAGGTTTGAGAGATCAATCATTTTCCACTTAAAAATTATATTTCATTGAAACACTAATGTGAGGTCTGAAATATCAGTTAATTCCCAAACATGACGAAGGCCACATAATGCAAATCATAAATATTCTGCCATTGTTAATCAAAATAATAACAAAATTTTACCAAAAGCAGAGAGTGCTATCATTATTGATATGATTACTTTTCAAAAACAATAAATAATGAGCCTTATTAATATTAACATTATATATTGCTCTACTGAATAAACAGATACAGAGTTATTGTCTACTTTGAATTATGCCTACTTTATCTCAAAAATACAGTATAATCATAAGTATGAAGAAAGACAATAAGAGGTATTAGAAAGAAAAAATACTATTATAAGGAAAATAATGTCATTTTAAGTGATATGTTATCATTTGCATTCATATATAGCAATCATCTTTCTCTTTACTGTAATGAAACAAGTTCCTTTCAGTCTAGAATTGGCAACAATTATAGGAGACTTTTATGTAGATGACAAAATAGACTTTTATATTCTGAAGAATTACATAGACTTTCTGTATCATAAGACTAACATCTATTTATGCTGGTTTCACTTCAACCCCTTCCCATTTTGCCAATAATTGTTTTTAATAATGAAACTCTTTAAATCTATTCACATATATAAAATTTTCCATTTTCACTTACCTATATATTGTGGAACTGATTGTAAGTTGTACATATGTGATTGTACATTGGTCTATGAAAATTACTCTTTCTAAAACCCATACTGAACAAGAAAAGTAGCATCATAAGTTAAGAAATATTCTCTAAGTGTTATAACTGATTTAAAATAGCAATAAATATTTTAATAAAGTGAATAATTGTAAACTTAAATACATATCAAAAATTGTAGCAAATTATATTGAATTAAACTGTTCACATTCTGTTGTCTAAGACACTTACTCAACTTTATTCTAACAAAGACATCCTTTCATCATTGAAACTTTCTACAATAAATGAAACATTGGCTATCGAGAATAGTTGATTGGAATATTTGAACAATATTTATTGTCTATAAGCACATTTTTATTGAAGCATTTGCAGTATCATTCAGACTTTTGGTAGTAAAACTAGTTATGTGGCCACGTGATTTGAGCAAAATAGTCTTTACCTAATATAAGTTCATATTTGATATATTAAATAGTATCTGTCATCTTCCTTAATTGTTGTTGAGCCTTGAACAATATTTTACCTTGTTATTAGCTTTCCTTACCTTTTCCTTTCCTAGAATTTGAAAAATTAACAGATATATGAGCACAAATAATTATGTGAAAATTAAACAATAGAGGGTATCATCAGAAGGAAAACTTAAATTTTATTTTCTATGTTAAAAGAAATTAGTTTTGGATTCAGAATTACTTTATGTTGGAAAATAATCTCAACATTTTTGGTCCAAAAAACAAAAGGTGATATGAGCAGGGCATGGTGATGCATGCTTTTAATTACAGCACTCAGGAGGCAGAGGTCAGAGGGTTGTCTTGAGTTCCAGGCCAGCCTGAGACATGTAGTGAATTCAAGGTCAGCCTGGGCTAGAGTGAAAACCTACCTCAAAAAGCAAACAAAAATTGATATGTGAAATATGTAGATATACCAAGTAAACTAGAGGGTAGAACAAGGTAACTTTGATTTTTCCAATAAATAAACTTTGTTCCTAAATAACTTAATGTAATCCTTGTATTGCTTAGATAGATACTACAAACCAAAGAATCTTAAAAATGTTCCTACAAGGTTTGATTCCAACATCAACCAACTCAGGATAAGCCAAATGTGTTTTCTGTTTTTCAGGATACAACGAGAGAGCTGTGGCCCATCTAACACAGATTGTATTTTTATTTAGACCATCTTCATGTATTTTATTTAGATAGTCTTTCTGTATTAAACATACATAGCAATCCCAAATTTGCATCTGCCACTTTTTTGTGTTTAGATATATAACTCTACACATCACCGAGTGATTAATATGCATTGAGTAAAGCTCCCCCATTTAGTAATTAATAAGTGCATTTTAAATTATGTTTCCATCACACATATAAGACATTTTAATTTCATAAATACTCACATGTATAACTATATTTTGAAAACTCTGTTTATGCTAATCATGTTTCTAATTGTATGTTTCACTCACACCTTAATGAACACATTCAGTAAAAATTTTGCCTCAGGCCTCAGTCTTCCATTCAGTTAGTTGTAGACAAAAAGCAAATCATGGTCACTTAACTGCGGAGGGAAGTGATGGGTACCCGCATCAGGGACGGTTCAACAAAAATGTCCACCATCTCACACCCCACTCTGTCCAAGCCCCACTTCTCTCCAGCATGAGGATGGGTCTCAGGAAAGACTCAAATAAAGGAAGCAGAGATTTTTCTTCATGAATCAATTTCTCAATAAAACAGATGGTCAAAGCTCTTAAGTCCATCTAGTAGGGTTTAGTGAAAAACGGTAGCTTGGATTTAGGAGTTACAAGTGGTGTTGCGCTAACACAAATTTTAAATTATGTTTATGTATTTCTGTATGTGTGCAGTTGTTATTTTAGAGTGTCAATAGATATTGCTTAAATGAATAATGATTCTAAGAGTAATGCTCAGTTATTGAGGTTACTTAGACTATAGACTCGAGGGAAGGCAGTGACTGAGAAAATATCTTGTTGAAGTAGATGTTATAACAATGATTTTTCTTTTTTAACCTTTAATTAACAGATTTGAATGGAAAATAAGTTCATAAGAAAAATAAATCATCTTAATTAAATCTTTATATGAAGGTATTCTGTGCTATTGATTTTGCCTGATGATGTGCATTAGTTATTTAACGATATTATCAGAAAAAAATACACTCACAACTGTGGAAATGGAACCAAATCATTCATGAGTGAATTTACTAGAATTAAAATAATACTATTAATATTTTGTATTCTTAAAATATAAAAAGTAAAGACACATGATGCTAGCTAGACCTAGCATTTGTGAAATTTAAATTTTGTCCAAGTGTTTTGACCTTCATATTTTTAATTCATTATTTCTTATTTTCCTCTCTAACAAATACAAATCAACCCACAGGAACTATCTTTTTAAATACATGTGAAGTATATCTCCTTGAAATATTTTTATTTTTTCTGCAATACATTACTGATGATATTTGAGAACTGCATTCATTCCACTGAAAAACTTTTTTGTCTGTGTCTTTGAATTTTCTTAAGTATTGGTATTTATCTTCATTTTCATTTTGTGGTATGGAAAATGATTTTGTAAACCTCATTTTTAGAATAATCTATTTCATGGGAATGTCAAATTTTTTAAATCAGATTTCTTTTTCCTCTATAACAATGTCCCAAGAACATATATGTAATATGCTCTGTAGGTCTCGTCATTTGTAGTGGTCAATTTTAAATTTAATGTGTAATAAATAAAATTTAAACAAACTAATTCCCATGGGGAAATAAAGATAACATTGGTACTCAGTTTTAATATTTAATTCTAGTTTAAGACATAGTTTTCATATAGTTATTTTCATCTATTCTTACAGTCTACATTAAAGGGCCAGGGCTTTAATGAATATTTATTACCAATAAACCTGAAATTCAGACAGAAGTACCAAGAACCTCAAAGTCGCTCTTTATGTTTCTATGCACTCTCTTTTTTTCATCACTTTTGAAATACACAGTCATTCAATAAATAAGGTAGATGACTAAAATTTGACACCAATCTAAACTATTGCCTGCAAATGAGTATTTCAGATGTTTCCTAGGAGTTTACATTACTCCACAAAATTAAACACCTGCCTGAGGAATTTCCAAGTAGGTCATCCTTCATCAGCATCTATGTCGGAATCTCTGTCATAATTAAAACATGAAGAGAGAGGAGCAGGCTCAGCAAATTGTACAAAGTAATTAGAAGTAAAACACATTTCTTCTCCCTTTTCAGGAGAAATCGCCAATTTCCAATAAAAATGTTCACTAATTTCCCATATAGCCACATCAAGGCCTACTGTGCTGAGCCTCTACCCAAATGCTTGCCTGTTGTGTGTAGATATAACCTTTATTCTAAAGGTACTGACATGCTTACAGGGTGAACATTTCGTCCATATACTCTCCGGGACTTCCATCCCATTAGGTTAGCAGTGTATCGGGATCTACACCCGCTGCCTTGTATAGATTGGATTTTATCACCATTATACATTTTTAACCATACAATAGATATTTTTTTTACATCTGCCCAATATATTTTGAATCATTAACAACTGTCATTACCCTTCTTTCATTCCTCTTTCCGACCCAACTTCCACTGAATTCATGTTTCTTTCCAGCTAGACTCTCTTCTTTTTTTTTTTTTTAACGTCCATAATGACTTACATTGTTTAGTGGGCCAACAATGAGCTGTTATCCACAATTCTATTTTGATAATTTTTTTGTGTTTTAAATTTCCCCAGTAATCAAAGCCATCTGCATGAGGAAGCTTCTAAACTTTCTTTAAGATTTTGTTTTCTACCTGATTAGGTTTGGAGGCTGCATGTGGGAGAATTTGAGTCCAATTGAAATGGAGTTTCAGATGAGTAGTTCTGAGATTCTTATTAGTGTGTGTCACTGTATCTCCAGTTGATACTAGATCATGAAACATTTTTTTAATGTAGCATTTTACTCACAACACAGAGACTGGTTTTTTTTTTTTTTTTTTAGTATTTAAAATCATGTTCACTGACATTTTCCTATAATTTCTTTCATTGGAAGACCTCATGTTTGGACATGAGCAGTTGTTAAAATATTCACTCACGTGATGCCTTTGTAAACTTAGTAGCATCTTCTCAAAATTCTATGTGGAAAGATAAGGGCTTTGCCAGGCTAGACTGTAGATACGGTATAGACATCTGTCTATTAGGAGCAGGAAGTGTTTTATACTAGGTAGTTGTACAAAAAAACTGCATTATAGAATAGGTTTCACAATAAATAAAACCATTTTTAATTGACTTAGATTTTCTGTAAAGTAGTAATCTTTGAGAAAAACAACTATTTTATTTAGTCTTATAGAGAGTTAAAGAATTACTAGAGAGATGTATACATTGGCTGGTGATTCTATAATACATCCTGTTTTCCACTTAACATAATTTCAAAAGTAATAAATAATTTGACATTAATTTTTCTAATAATGATTATTTTCCCAAATGGCATGGTAATTAAGAAAAGAGTTTTTCAATCATGAGATCTTTTTTTTTTCCCAGAAAGGCAACAAAAATTATCAGCAAAGGAATTTAGTAAGTGATCTAAACTAGTGATTAATGCTTGTGGTTTTTTTAAGTGGGGCCATTGGAAAGAATATTAATGACAAGTAAAATATTTAAAAGAAGAAAGATGGATCACATGTATTGCTCAAATCCAAAGGATGGGTGTGGAAACAGCTGGAGAATGAAAAGAAATATTTGGGGATGATCTAAGGTCCTGACTAGATGGGGACATTGATGGAATGTCTAATGGGTCATTGAAGATGCCTAGTAAGAAAATTGCATCTTAAATTTAAAGAAATAGTATAAATCACATTCCACCATTGATGAAGGAGTGATAGTAGGAGGGTAGTCATTAGAGGAATAGAAGAAGACAGTTCAGAAGGATTCTTGAAAATGTTAGAATTAAATACTCCAAGCACTATCAGCAGAAAAAATGAAGAGTTCTGTCTTCACTCACACTTTGATTGAGTTTTCTCATTAAATATTATTGGTTTCTTGTTCAGGAACTATTCATTAAAATTATGGAGACAGAACTGTACGTAAAAATATGTAGCAACTTTTCATAGTGTAAAACTTTCAGAGAACAATCAAAAGACTTGAGATTTATGTGAAAAGAAAATTCAGAAGCTTTCATTGCAATAGATGTTAAATAGTGAGGACCACATATCCTCCAGTATTAAATAATGAGGACAAGATAAATATATGCAGGATTCATTCTCTTCAAAGACATGTAAAAAAGCCCAAGTATTCAGAGGTCATTTCCCACTCTAAATTCATGACTCAATATAAAGGTAAGCTTAGATTCAGATATTAATTAATAGTATGATGTTTTATCTATAATGTTGAAAATAATGTATATAATATATAGTAATATTAGTTTAAATATAAATATTTATAAATAAAATCCCCTTATGTACTTTATAACTCATTATTGGTCTTTTATATGATACAGATCCTTTAGAGTCCTATTTCAAGTTTTGTGGAAGTAATGTGTTTTTGTGTGAAAATACACAGCATGATATTTTTATAAAACTCTTTACATTCCAGATTGCATCACCTTGGGGACTTTAAAGATGTTTTACTATGTATTTTAAAAGTGGAATATTGTGTTGTGGACTAAACAATACAATGAAATGCACTTCCTTGCTCATTAATATATTTATAAAAATGTACACTCAAAAGCTTGGCAAGTTAATGACTCAAGGCATTCAGCAACTGTGTTTTCCATTTTTTGTCTGTGATACAATTAAGCCATCTCAGAAAATTGTATTGACTCTACCAATAAATGTTAAACATAATAATCATGGGACAGAGTGTGAACAAAATAATAAATTTCTTCTCTAACTTATATTTATTAACCCCTTTGGCAGCTTTCTTGGGGATTTTTCCAAGCAGAAATGCTAATATAAAATGCATTAGCGTTCACACACTGAAAGTCACTGAGGGCCCTCTCCCAGCACCAACATCAATTTTTAACAATACATTGGCAGAGTTTTCCATTATTACTAGATGAGTAACTAATGATACAAAAATGTTTTCCAACTTTGGCATACCTAGGGCAATGTTAATACAATTCATAGGTAATACTGACATAGAAGGTATTTCCCAATACTTAGCTGAATAACACTGTCAGTTTTCTTTCACCAATCACATTGCACAGGGGCCATCAGTGCAATGAAGCCAGAGGCCAGCTGTCAGCATGAGAAGGTGACTTTGATTATACAATAACTCTCCAAGCTAGAATTCCACTCCAAGAAACAACAGAAGGCATTCTAGTTTTCACATAATTCTTCCTTATTTAGTGACTGTTGATTTTTCTCTAACGTTCACAGCTTTATTTTTTTCTTTGGAGAAAGGTATGCTATTTTTCCAGGTTCAATCAGGTACTTCACAATTCTCAGTAGAATTTAAAGCACAATCATAAGTATTTGCAGAAGTATAACTAGTGCGGTCCCTTTTCTTTTATATCTTTGATACTGTTTGTTTCCAAACAAAATCCTCACTGCCTTACATTGGATGGGAAGTTTTCCATTACTTTACAAAGTTAGAATCCACCCTCCAAAATGAAGGGCTTGCAAATATGATGCTAAGTGAAGTGAAAACTTATTGACATTTACTTTTTTATGTAAGATGCATTAATGCCAAAAGCACGACACACCTAAAGGGACCAAGACTATATTGTAGTCAGCTTTCTCCATGCTGCATAGGAAAAAAAAAGAAAAAAAAAACTAAGACTACTCATGGATGAATGGGTTTATTTTGGCTTTCAGACTCTAGGACAAGCTCCATGATGGCATGAGAAGAGGGTGGACATCACTTCCTGGCCAACATCAGATGGACAAGGGCAACAGGACAGTGTGCCAAAAACCTGCAAGGGGAAGCTAGCTATCATCCCCATAAACACACAACCAATACACAGCTCCAAAAAATTTCCAGTAACCAAACTGCCATCAGCTGGAGAATAAAGCTTTAAGAACACATTAAGTTTATGTGAACACCTGAATCAAACCACTACAGACTATAAACCAGTCATATTTTATAAATCTAAGTTTTGCAAGGATTCTACAGACAAAAGTGGAGACCAAGTTGTACCAATACAAAAAAATGTGTTTATGTGATCAGATTTCAAATAAGAAAATGGGATTTGAAATAGATGTGTTTTAGACTTGAACCAAAAGCTACAATGTGTTAATCTTCTCTGAGAAATTGTTGGGTATAATGCATAATATTATCACTTCTCACAAAAGTTATTTCCCATTGTAAGAATTTAGACAATACAAAATAAAAATCAAAATTTCATCAGTAAATATTTCCTGATATTTCCAACTTCTTAATTTAATCTTGTTTAAAATTCTAGTTGATTTTATCTGAATATATTGTTGGAAATGAATATTTTATTTCTAAAAAAATAATGAAAGAACTTACTAGCTCTTAATAAGATCATGTTTTAAGTCCTACACAGAGCTGTTGATCAAAGAGACCCACGAGGCCCCCAAAATGAGACAGACATCTGTCAAAACTCTTGAATACCTGTCCCAGGCCTAAGGTAAGACCTTATTGATGCAACTTCCTGTCCAAGTCATTGGTTGCTTCCCACACTGAGCTGTTGATCAAAGAGACCCACGAGGTACCCAAAATATGGCAGGCCTCTATTAAGGCATTTGAATACTCATCCCAGGCAAAGGTAAGATACATTGCTGAAGAAACCACAGGAAATCATCACACAGCACTGAGAAACCCTGCAAGATGCAGAATGATAACCAGCTCCCAGGTGGTAGCATGTGTAGTGCTGGTAGGTGCAACATGAGCTTCCAGGGAAATTGGTCAATGATATTTGGAGAAAGCAGAGATCACTGATAAAAAATTCAGACTGTTGTTATGAGAATGCTGATCACAGCTTTATGGGATAGAACAGCAAGTCAAGAAGTGATCATTTGTGCAAGAGTGGCACCAAAATTTGGGGTTGAGGGGAATCAACTGCTTTCAAATTGGCCAAAGATCCACTCAGTGACAACCCTTAACTGGAATTGGGATCCAGGGAAAATCCTATGAGGACCAAAAACCTGGACTACCAGGGGAAATTCCCTCTAACCGAGAACTACATAGAAGCTACTTCCTATAGAATCTTGCCAAGTTATCAATGTGGGTTCAATTAAACCTATACTGATTTCACTCACCGATGGAGATTCTGTTTGTGTTTTCAGAAGGCAGTGAGAGAACCATACTCATTCCAACTCCACCAACATGACACAAGATGATAATGGATATCCCAGCAAGAGATGAACCACCCCTATCAAGTCGGCCCCAAATGAAACCTTTGAGAGAGTAGTGGGATAAGCAAGAGACCTATCACCACAGCAACTCAATTAACCCAGGACGAGTCAATGAGACAGATGCCAAGGAGATCTCACACAACCCAAAGCAGAAGTCCAGAGACACTTAAGATCTCAAAATTAAAGCTGACTTAAAACTCACCCACCATGACTCAGGGAACTGAGCAGAAGAGAGGGGGCAGAGAGAATGTAATCCCCATTGTGGGGGAGAATATCCAGAGACATTGACCCCCTAAGCAGCAACACAGAAACTGAGGAATATGGCAGCCTCCTGCACTATTCTTGACCCCCTATCCCATGGACTGATCCAGTATGCCCACCAAGGAGGGCTTCCAGTGGGTTGGGGACAGGGAGGAGGTAAATGGGGGAACCATAAAAAGATATATATATATATATATATATATATATATATATATATGAAATCACAGAGTGTTGCCAAACAACACCAAGATACCTTGCTAGATCCAGCATGGTAACCACATTAGCATGTGTAGCTCTGGAAGGTGTTGCATGAGCTGCTGGGGAAATTGGTCAATGATATTTGGAGAAAACAGAGACCACTGATATAAAATATAGACAGTTGTCACAAGAATGCTGAACACACTGCAATGTAGAAGACACCAAAAAGACATGAAATACTCATCTGTGCAATAGTGGCACTAAACATAGGAGGGTAATCAAGGACTTACTTATTGGCTAAGAGATCCAGTCAGTAACAAGGAACCCTTAACTGGATCTGGGAACTAGGGAAAAATCCTATGGGGACCAAGAACCTGGACTCCAAAGGTAAATTCCCACTATGAGAGAGCTACAGAGAGAATACACCCATTAGAATCTTGCCAAAATAGCAATGCTGTCTCATTTAACCTATACTAATCTCACTCTCTGATGGAGATTCTGTTTGTATTTTTAGAAGGTAGTGAGAGAGTCGGGACCACCCAATTCCACTAAAAAGATATGGGATGATGGCTGACATCCTGGCAGGAGATGAACCACCCCTGGCCTATCACACAGGGCCCCAATGAAAACTATGAGAAAGTGTTGAGACAAACTGGAGATCAATCATCACAGCAAATCTGATAACCCATGCAAGGTCAATGGAGACAGACACCAAAGATACCCAACACAACCCAAAGTAGAAGTCCAGAGACACTTAAGATCTCAACAATAAAGCAGACTTAACTCACCCATCATGACTCACGGAAATGAGCGGAAGAGGGAATGGAAAGATTGTAAGAGCTATGGAGGGGGAAAATATCCAGAGACATTGTCTCCATCAGCATCAATGCACAAAAGGGGAAGGAAAAAAAGCTGTCTACCTCTAGTGAAGTTCATTATCCCATAACCTATGGACAGATCCAGTATACACACCTAGGAGGGACCCCATGGGTAGGGGACAGAGAGGAAGGACATAGGATCACCATGAAAAGTTTTGCTCCTACAATATTTATAATTATTTATAATAAGATATTAATTAAAAAAGAATTTTATAACAGTCATGATTTCAATTATTTTAAAACTAAACTACTGAAATGAAGAAAACAGGAATGAACCATCATCATTATTTATTATCAACTGAAACACAGCAGGATCATTTATAAAATGTGTTATCTTTACTATGAGAGTTCTTCAAGACTTGTCCCCTTCTGTCATTAATCTTTAAATGTACTCAAAGCAAGGTTGGGAAGTCACACCTGAACTTTTTACATTTTTAAAGATGTCTCTATTATTCTTTATATTTTATTAACTTCGTTGTGTATTCCATTCTAAGAATTTGTCTGTCCAAAGTGAACTTTAAAATAAAATTAAATATTGCTTTACCACTAAAGGAAATATGACTTTCATTATTGCATTAGTTCTTTGAATGTTTGAGTGACCAGAGAACTGATTTTTTTCTTAGTAAATGTAGATAATTTCCAATCAGCAAGTATTTCGGTAAAGGCACTCATTAATAGTTCTGCATGCAGAATTAAATTGCCTTTGATATCATATTTAGAAAATTCAAAAATGTCTTTGCATGATAGAGGTTATTTCATGAAGTGAAAAGAATGCAAACGTAAATAAATAGAATAATGTCAGGTTATAATGTACTTTACTTTTGGAACCTCTTCTATCTGAATTCTCACATTCAAAGTAGGCATTTGCTAATAATAAGTAAATTTAACAGAGATAGGTATCTCATTTATATAGTAGTTAATTACTTTCTATTATATACAAGGCACTGAGTTAGCTATCTAATATGACAAAAAGTGTCTCTGTGTGTGAAATCTCTTTTTTTAGTTACAGTACCTAGATTTAATCATGGATAATTGGAATATACAATTTCTTCATTTTTGATATTTATTGATAGCTCTGTAATGTCTATTACTTGAAACGTTTTATGTACATAACTGGTCTCAATGTACAACATAGAGCTGAAATAATGCTACTTCTGGAGTCATTTATCAAAATTTTTATTCAAGTATGCACCTCATATATTTCATAAAGGTCAATTACTATCTGTAAATATTGAATAGATTGCAAACTAGAACTCTTATGGCATAATTAAATATGTGTTGATTGAAGATGGTGGTTAGCATAACCAGTGTGTACAGGGATGTAGCTGCAATTTATACTTTATCATTTCAGAGAAAACCAAAGAGGAAATGTATTTCAATGATAAGCTGAACCACAGATAAGCAAAACCAAAATCCTTTCTTCCTTGACATATATTGGATCATCTTTAATTACTTTTATATTTCTTAATTCACCAAATATGGTGTCATGTTGAAGTTCATATTTGGGGGGCAAGATTATTAGGTCTTAATGAAAACTTTATTAATGTGTTTCTCTTCTGAAGCTCCCTTTACAACCCCGTGAAATTATTTGATTATTTCAGGTGATGCTCTTTATTTTAGTATTTCTTGCATAGTTGATATTTTAAAAATAACTTTTAATAAGTTTATTAATGTTTTATCTTATCACTTGATTTTTAAAAATTTTATTCTGTCATTTCTCTCTCTACATATATATACCTATATACATATATATTTATCTTTCACTCTTCTTTTTATTTAATAAAATAACAGCACAGCCCATTGCTTTGCTGCTCTCACTAAAGTGTGGGTGTCATCTTTAAGAAACATCCATTTCTTTGTCATCTATTTTTATTTTCCTTCGACATTTATCTATCTCTAGCAATTGCTTTCACTTTTTATCTCACTCACATGTAAACCTACTGAGCCTTCTTAAAAATAAATCCAGAATATAATTACTTCCTAAAGCTTCTCACCTATGATTTTGATCAAATCATCATTTTCATCATTTGTAGTCACTGTGATTAGGGTTGTGTTCCCCTCTCAGCATACTACCTTACATAATAGACCCTTATAAGGTTTTTTTTTCTTTCATTTTCTGCACAGCTGCCCTTAAAATAAAATGAGAGCCTTGGTGTTCAGATTTTCATTTCAAAGTGTAAGAAACACCATCTCTGCTGGCACACATTATAATCCCAGCATTTGGAAGGTGGAGATCAGAGGAAATACTCAACACCTAAATCTAGAGGATCCAGGGTTTAAGCCTATAATGTTACACAGTGACAGTCTTTCTAAAGTAGGTGTAAGAAACATGTCATGTTTCACTTGTGTTCTTTAAAAACATGACAGGGAAAAATAAATAAAATGAATAATAATAACTTCTACTCTGCCAATCAAAAGTAGATGACCTAGGTAATTCACTGCTGAAACACATAGAAAGGCAAGTGAATCAAGAAAATAACCCACTACTGTTTAATTGGACCAGTGGCCAATGATAACAAATGTTAGAAGCTAAATATTTACACATTTGAGAATAATCTATTCTTTCAGGCAGCACAACATAGTAGATAAAACAAGCTCTGGTGGCTAGATATATTCCTGGATGATGTGGCCACATTTTTCTACACTCAGTCCACAGAGTCAAATTATATTTGTGTGTGCATGTGTATGTATCATAGATGCATATCTATACTCAACTATGTGATTTCCTACCAATATTTAGGAATATGAACCACTACCACATGAAGCATTGCATACTTTTTTCTACATGTCTTAATATTTGAAATTCAACATTATAAGAAAACCAAGTCCAATCATTTTATCCATTTCCAAACATTTAATTCTAGTGTATATACAGAGGGAGTGAAGAATTTTTACCTGTTCTCCAGAGGAAACAACTTTAATAGCTACAGTACATCGTCATCACTTCAATTCATACATGACTTTCCTTTCAACCTCTCTATCATTACCAAAAATCACTGGAGTAACCGCCCACGTACTTTGCATAAGAACTGTTTTATAATAGAATGGTCTACTTTCGTTCCTAAAATTATAAAAAAATGATAAATACCTATAATTCAATATATGAAAATCTCTTAAATGAGTCATTGTTTAAATTGACTCCATTATCCATCTCTTTGAACACATAAAACAATTAAACTTTGTCTTATTAAAACTCTCATTCTTAGATTTCATGGCTAGTACATGCTACACTCTATTTTTGATACATCAAAGTAACTACCATAGATTATAAGGTTTTTCTACCATGTTTCAATGAAAGGAAATGAAAATATTTGAAAAATGGCAAATCTTAGGACAGGAGAGCAAAATATAGATAATAAACCTGAAATATACTTCTTGTGGCTCTTTGAATTAGGTGTCCCCCCCTGAACTCATGTGTTCTGAATGCTTGGTCCCCAACTGATTGGAATTTGGGAGGAGAGCCTTACTGGAGGAGGTGTGTTTTGGAGACAGCCTTAGGCTGTCCTTTACTAGAATCACACTCCCAATATTGTTCTTCTTCTGCTCAAATCATGCCATGCTTTCTCCTGACAAGATGCATCTCCCCCTCAAGACTGTAAGCAAAAATAGTTTCCTCCCATCCACTGCTTTTGGATACATCCAGCAATGTGAAGGTAACTGCAACACTGCCAAAAACATCAAAATGCCTGACAACAAAGCTACCATTATCAGTAAACACAGAATTTTAATATGTTCACAGTAATATGACAAATTTCTCTAAGGGGAAATGGAATACATCAAATCAGTGGAAGAGGAAACTGAAAGATTTTCCAGCACCCAAATCTATAAAACATTTGAAACATGAGTAACACTGGAGTTCACCTCAAAACATAAAATAACTTTGTCTATGTATTTTTGATATAAGTAAATGATGAATTAAATATGAAACCTAAAATATTTAAGAAATTGTCCATACCAAAAGTCTATTACAATATGCTTGGTGTACATAAAGCTTTGAATCTTTTGTCTGGAGTAGGCATATTAATATAATAGGCAGAGTGAAAAATGCATCATTCTATAGCAGAGCAGCCTGATGAAGCAATGACAGTCAGGTGACCATGCTCAACTCCAAAAATGATTAGCTATTTTGGAAATATGAATGGAATGTTCTCTGTTGTGAATGAGAATGTAGTTTTGTCTTTGTGGTTTCCTCCATAGATGATAAGCCTAGGTAACTAACTCTCAGCAATACAACAACATAGCCACACGATTTCCAATGAAGGAAGTTTCATACAATATCTGTCAGAATTTCTAAATAGTATTAAGGTTTTCAAAAAAGAAGAATTTAGCAATCTACCCAGACTAAGAATCCCAAGGAGAAATATAACCAAACACAAAGTTTTGCCAGGTTGAGACTAATAAATATGAATCAAGTATGCTATTTAGTAATATCATGTGTATGATCCCTGTATATATCAACATCAGTTCATTCAGTCTGAAAATATACACTAAGCCAAAGCATGAAGCTAAGATTAAGAGTATATCTGAGTTTTGTGACATATCAGCACATTGATGTATAATGAAAACTATTCTAAATAAAATATATACTGATTTATAAATTCAAATCATATACAAAAAAGGAGAGCGAGAGGTAGAGAAAGAGAGAGAGATCCTCACCCTGGAATAAATCCCTATGCCATAGACATAAACTAAATATTCACCCATATCTTTTTGTTGAAAACTACCCAAGAAACCTCTGCTATAAAAGGAAGCCTTACGATAATGCTCCATTTTTTTGGTTTCATTTCTTGACATAATTCTGATTTCCAGTTGTTACATATATATGTATATCTTTGCTCAGTTTCCTGTGCTTCTCTCTCTCTTTTCGCCCCTTCTTTCTCCCCCTTCTCTGTGGTGTGTGTGTGTGTGTGTGTGTGTGTGTGTGTGTGTGATCTCAGCAATGTGTATGATTAATGAAATTATAGATTTTATTACATTTTGTGTGTCACACATATTCTAGAGTTTGGAGTTAATTGCCACATCAAGGTACTTTGAAATATTTGTTTAATAAAAAAAATGAAAGAAAGAATTAGACATGATTAATCAAACTTTATTTTCCCTAGAAAAATGTAATGGGAAAGCTTGGAACCTTAAACACCATGGGTATTAAAAATAAATTTATTCATGATATAAACAAATATATTAACACTCTAAAGTAATATACTACTTAAATTCCTATAAATACATAAACATATATACATAATAAATATATAAATATATATCATCAAGTTTATGAAACAATGCATTACTATTACTAAATGCTCCATTTATGGAGAGGTAGACTGAAAATTGAAAGAAATAATTTCATTTTTCCTATAGCATCTTTTGTCATTCTATTATTAACTTCTTCCAGTTTAGCCACTGAAATTTGCTTGTTGATATATAAAACACTCACAATCCAATGCAATAAATGATTATATATTTCTTTGTTCAATATGCTCAGCATCCTGAAAATGGATTGTTTTGATATTGAACGAGATTTCTAACAGAAATGCTAGATCTGATCTACATAGCATATTGTCATTTCGGATTTTGCTGTGATTTATATTGACTTCAATCCAACCTTATTTCGATCTGTGCTTAAAGTGTTAGAAATGAAATTCAATATTTTTCTCAGATGTAAAATTTATTAACAACCTTCAAATTTAGAATAAGTTAGTTGTTGGACCTAAACATCAATGCCATATCTTTTTGAAATGCTCTGATATGTGACCATGAATTAATTTATGGAATAATATCCTCTCAAGCTTAGAAATTACCTTGAAAGTAAAATCATAAGTAAAAAAAAACCAAAAAGCAAATATCATGTATTCACATTTTATATCGATGAAGATGTAAAATTCTAGCTAAAAGACTTCCTGTCAACAGTTGTGCATGCCATTTACTTTGTTGGGAGATTCAAACCCCACTGATAACCGGATTTTGTTGAAATCTAAGCCTTATTCAAGAGATCATTTGCATTGTAAATGTGGTTGATTTTGTAGTGTATTTGTAGATGATTGCATTTTGTTATCTTTGAAATTTTAGCTGACTGGAGACACTGCTGTGCTCCAGGTCGAACTTCTCAGAAACACAAAAATGTCAAACTAGGCACTGATGCTTGATGCTCAAAATGAATTTCCTTAAGAACTGCTTCCTCATCTTACATCCTTAGAACCCAGAACCTCACAAGCCAAAAAGATGTTACAATGGCTCCAAATTCCTTGGAGTTATCTGAAGCAGGCAACCTTCACCTTTGTCACAGCTCTCCCTTGTAGTGTCACAAACCCCAAGGAAGCCAGTGCTCAGAAACCTCCCTGTTTCTTTCAGCTTCCTAGAAACCTTGATTTTTCTCTTGGACTCATGCAAGGAATGATCCCTTCTTCTTTGTTACCAGCCAATGATAAGCTTTAATCTTCTGGATTTCCAGTGAAAAACATCTTATTGTCCTGCATCTGACTATACCTAACCAGAATATATATCTCACAACACAAAACCTACATATGGAAGGCAAATCTTCCTCCAATCATTGGAAACAGTATTTCTATTATAATGCCCAAAATATTACTACCCTTGTCTTATATGATGTATATGACTATTGAGTTCACTAATGAACTCAACTAATGTTAGTGAAATAGGCCAATGTATTTCTTGTTGGTTAGTGTTCTGAGAAATAATGTTAATATTAAGTCATTGATATAACTTCCTAAATAATTTTCTAAAATTTGCAAAATATATAGTAACAGTCTGAAAAGTGAAGTCATTAAATGTTCTTAGTTTCAGGGGAATCCCAATTATCAGATGTGTTTGTTTTATTTCCTGGGCTTTTGAGGTCTAATTCGGAATGTTTTTTGCCACTTCTATATCTTGGAATGTTCCCTATATTTTTTTCTTCTTGTCCTTGATCCTTTTGGAGATGATTTTTTGTGCAGGGTAAGTGAGCAGTGTCTAAATTGATTCTATCACATGTGGTTATCCAATTTTTTCAGAACTATTTTTTGAAAATGGTATTTGTCATGGCTTGATCCAAGTGTCCCCACAAACAAATGAATGTGTTCTGGGTAATCGATCCTCAGCTGATGGCAGTTTGGGTTTTACAACCTCGATGAAGCTGTGTTGTTGGGGGTGGGTTTATGGGGATTATAAACCAGCTTCCCCTTGCCAGTATTTGGCACACCTTCCTGCCACTGTTTCCAGTGCTGTGGTGGAGGTGTGTCCAGCCCTCTGCTCATGCCATCGTTTTCCCTGCCAGGATGGAGTCTCCCCTCGAGTTCATAAGCCAAATAAACCCATTCCTCCACAAACCGCTTTTGTTTGGGTCCTTTCTGCGCAGCAACTAAGAAGCTGACCACAACAGTATCTTTTTCCAGTCTGTAGTTTTGTCAGGTGGCTGTAGTTATCCATGGTCCCCTGTCATAAGGACTGATCCAGATGACCCATGGAGGAAGTTATCCAGTTGAGGGGGGAGGGGAGGGCAGTGGGGAATTGGGGATAACAACTCATTGTTTGCCCACCAAATGTTGTAACTCATTATGGACAATAAAAAAAAAAGTAAAAAAAAATAACACTTACATCTGGGTCTTCTATTATATTACATTTATCATGTACCTATTTTCTTGTCAACAACATGCTATTTTTTCATTATGATAATTCAAGGCCAGTTTTGATTTCATATACATTTTGAGGCTTTTTTTCTAACTCCATGAAGAATGTTGTTGGAATTATATTGGAGTCATATTTAATCTGTATATTACTTTTACTAGGAAGGCTATTTTCATGATATTCAGGGCTTTTTTCATCTTCAAATCTTTGAAAAACATTGGTTTTAGTTTTGATAAATTTCATCATTGGTTCCATCAAGGATTGTACATTCTTTAGTGAGTGATTTTGTATAATTTATTTAATCACATTGATATTAATATGAAATTGATATGAGTACATATGTCTACTTTAGATAGCTTTATTCCATTGTGATCAGATCAAATACAAGGAATTATTTCAGTTTCCTTGGATATGTTAGGTTTTGCTTTTTGTTCTAACATGATCTCTTTTACAGGAAGTTATATGTGTTGATGAAAAGAAAAATGTATTCCTTGGTATATTCATGGGCAACTATGTCGATGTTTATTAGGTCCACTTGTTGTATGACATAAATTAATCCAGATGGTTCTCTATTTTTGTCAGGATGACTTTTCAGTTGATGAAAGTAAGGCATTCAGATTACCCACTGCTATTGTTCTAGGGGTAATCTATGAATTTGCATCTAGTTGTGTTTATTTAGTGAAATGTGGTATGCTTCCATTTGGTGCATTTGTGTTTAAAATCATAATGTCACCTGGCTGAATTTACCTTTAATTGGTGTTCAAGTGACTCTTTAAAGCTCTTCTGACTAATGAGGATTTGAAGTCAATCTTGTCAGATATGATAAGGGCACCAGCTTGTTTATAATGCCCATTTGCCGAAAATAACATTTTCCATTCTTTCATCTTAATGTATTATCTGTGTTTTATGGAAAAATTTATTTCTTGGAAGCAACAAGGAGACATAATTATTTAAGTGTTTTCTAAGAAGTCGGCTTATTAGTCATGAGTTCTTGTGGTATGATTTTGATAAGGAAAGTTATGTTTAGTGTGTTTGTGTGTGTGTGTGTGTTTGCCTTTAATTATAACATATAGCTTTGTGGGGGTACAATAGTCTGGGTTGTCAGTTTTCATCCTTCAGAATTTGAAATACATAATTTCAAGATTTCCTGGCGTTCAAAGTTTCCTTTGAGAACACTGTTGTGATTCTTAGGAGTTTGCCTTTCTAATTAACTTGGTTCTGCTTTTACTGATTTCACAATATTTTTAGTAGTTTAATTATAATATGATTAGGTGAAGTTCTTTTCTGGTCTTATCCATTTGCTTTTCTAAACCTTCTCTGTATGTAATTGGATATTGTTCCCTAATTAAGGGACATTTTAGTTTATGATTTTATGGAACATACCTACTATGCCTTTAGACTAAAATACTTCTATGTAAAAAACTCCAAGATTTTACCTCTTCATTGTATCCCAAATGTTTTGAAAGTGTATCTCTTTTATTTGTTTTATCTTTCTGTTACTTGGAAAGTTCTAAATCCTCCACCTTTTCTTCAAGCTCAAATATTGTGTCCTCTCCTTTATTCTGACAGGGAGGCCTTTTACTGAGCCTTTTATGACTTTATTTCTAGTATTTCATATCTGTATTTTTTCAGTATTTCTCTTTTCTCATTTATATCTGTGTTGACCTCCTTATTTTGAAGAGCTGATTTTATTCTCTGGAGATTCCTTCAGAAGTATTCATTTCTTTGATCCCTTTGTTTTCTAACTTGATTTCTTTGAATTTACTTGTAATCATTTGATTGAATTCTGTGTCTGGTATTTCATCTAATCCACTCTTGCTAGAGGCCACTACTGTAGAAATTACAATTTTTGTAAGAGTTGGGGTTTTTATACCATGAGTAATTTTATTGCTTGGGTTTTCTGCTTGTTTTGAGACCCAATATTCTTAGGTGGGTAGTTCAGATGTTAAAGCCTGACCATAGTAGATCAAGGTGGTTAGTGACCTGTATAGTTCACCCATAGTATAAACATAACAAAGGAGTTACCAAAGCTTGATTAACTAGCCTTCCAATAATTCTTCATCATGTCTAGGGTCAATGTTTTAACTGCCTTTTTTTTCAGTGTTGAGTTTTTAATTTCTCAGTATTTTTTATCTTTGTATAAACAATTTTGCAATATACATGAAATACAGGCTAGGCTTTACACTGGGATTACATCAAGCCTACAATTTATGTTGAGAATAAATAATATCTTGATAAGACTATGTCTGTCTACCCAAGAACAGGATAAAAAAGTTTATTTATTTGTTTAATCCTTTGATTATTTTAACTAGTTTTGTAATTTTTCTATACTGATTAATTGATATTTTAATAAACATATACTTAAAATATATTCATATTTTATAATAGTGTAATTGATGCTATGTTCTTTTTTACTTTTAGTTTATAATGCTCATTCCAGTTAAGTATGAAGAAATTTGATTTACATATCGTTTTTAAAATCATACAACTGTGTATGCTATTCCAAAAAGGTGATTTGGTCCCTACGCACTGGTGTCCCTCCTCATTCTGCTTATGGATCTGCCTATAGGGTAGAGGGTTATAAACTCCACCAAAGGTAGCCAGTGTTTTTTTTTTTTTTTTTTCTTTCCACTTTGTGTGTTGTTGCTGAGGGAGGCAGTATCTCTGGATATACTCCCCGACCATGGCTCTTACATTCTTTCCACCCCCTCTTCTTCTCAGTTCCCTGAGTCATAGTGGGTGAGCTTTGAGTCTGCTTTTTGTTGAGATCTTAAGTATCTCTTGATCTTTGCCCTGGGCTGTGTTGGGTAACGTTGGTGTCTGTCTTCATTGACCTTTCCTGGGTTGGCAGACTTGCTGTGGTGATTGGTCTCCTCTTCTGTCTCCATCACTTTCTCATAGATTCATTTGGGCCCTGTGTGAAGGCTAGGGGTCGTTAATCTCCTGCCAGGATGTCAGCCTTTAACATATGTCTTGTTGGTGGAATTGGGTTGTCCCTGGATCTCTCACTGCCTTCTGAAAAGTACAAACAGAATCTCCATCAGAGATTGAGGTCAGTATAGGTTAAATGAGAGAAGCATTGTTATTTTGGCAAGATGCTAATGAGTGTTACCTCTCTATAGCTCTCTGATAATGGGAATTTCCCCTTGCAGCTAGGGTTCTTGGTCACCATAGGATTTTGCATTGGATCTCAGTTCCAGTTAAGGGTTCTTTGTCACTGAGCAGATCTCTTAGCCAATCAGCAAGCCAGTTGATTACCCTCATAGATTAATCACCCCTATTGCCCAGATGAGCACTTCTTGACTTGCTGGTCTCTACCATATAGCAGTGTGTTCAGCATTCTCGTGACAACTGTCTATATTGTATATCAGAGGTCTCTGCTTTCTCCAAATATCATGGACCAATTTCCCCTGGCAGCTCATGCAGTGTCTTCTAGCACTACACATGCTGTAATCTGGGAGCTGGTTATAATTCTGGATTTAGTAGGATCTCGAGATTGTTTGAAGACCCTCTGTGATTTCTTCAGCAATAGAGTCTTACTTTGACCTGTGGCAGGTACTCAAGAGCTTTGACAGAAGTCTGTCTCATTTGGGGGACCTTGTGGGTCTCTTTGATCAACAGCTCAGTGTGGGAAAGAACCAATAACTGGGACAGGGAGATGCAGACCTGAGCAATTATTATTGAGGCTAGGCTTCCTTCCATTTTATTCATGGCTCCTCATACCAGGTGGTGCCCACAGCTTTCTCGGGAGCTTACTGTATGAAAGTTGGGATTTTATGGCATTGACTCATTATTAGCTTATTGTATGAGTCCCCCCACCCTCCCATTCCTCCCCATACCCAATTCTTTCCATCTCCTATTTCAGTCTCTTGGTTCACTGACAGGTTTTCTTAATATTCAGGTTTAACCTGGTTAGGAACCACAAATGAGGGAGAATATACAGTGCTTTACTCTCTGCTCTTATATGAGGTCGCTAAGAATGATCAGCTCCAAGTCCATCCACTTTACTTTAAATTTCATTATGTCATTTTCCTTTCAGCTGCATAGAATTCCATATTGTATATGTTCCACAACTTTGATACACATTCCTTCAGTGATGGGCATTTGGGTTAATTCCAATTATTTGCTATTATGAATTGAGCTGCTATAAAGATAGTGGAGCAAAAGTCTCTGTGTATTGTTGAGGAATCTTGGGGGTAGATGCCCAGTAGAAGGATAGTTGGGTCCACCGGTATCTCTATATCTATCCTATTCAGATGCCTCCATACTGCTTTCCATAGTGGTTGTACAAATTTGCAGTCCCACCAGCAGTGAATGAGGGTTCCTTTTTCCCTGTATCCTTACCAGCTTCTATTATTGTTGGATTTTTTAATGATTGCCATTCTCACTGGAGTAAGGTAGAATCTTATTGTTGTTTTGATTTACATTTTGCTGATGATTAGTGGCAATAATTTTGAACATTTTCTTAAATAGAGTAGGCCATTTGTGTTTCCTCGTCTGAGAATTCCCTGTTTTAAAAGTATTTTAATTGCTATATGTACCTACTATTGTTAGTCCAGGGGTTATTATAAATAGGAGGCAAGGCACATGTTTTTGGTGTTGACAATATTCTTAAGTGAAAGATATTATTACAAAATAAAATGATCAATAATTTCAGAGTTTTCACTGGCAAGGAAATATTATGGCAAAGGAAATTTTTAAGGTAGAAAAGCAACATTATTCCATTATAATAATTCCAGACCAAATTACCATGTAGGAATAATTTAGAGTTGTCTTTGATATCACAAAAGAGATGTCAACATTTTGAAAAGATGGGGAATGCCACTGTTAGTTTCATCTTTAATTGGGTTTGTCAAACTGGTTGGTCACAGATGAAATATGTTGTCTCTTAAATCTGGCTTGGAGTAAAATGATCATGAATTTTTTTTTCTCAAACATTGCTCAGATATGGAATCATTTAGAGAGCATAGTAGACACTAATGAGGAAGCCTGGCTTCAATCTCAGCCTTATGCTAATGAGGTTCCTCCCTGTGGAAAAGCCTTTGGTTTTGGACTTTCATTCCTCTGGAGTCCTGTTTTCACATTTGCTAAACAAAAGGCTGAGGCCAATAAGGTTTAATGTCCTCCAAGTTCTATATTTTGAATCTGTTTTAGCACAATATGTGACTGAGAATTTTTGCTGTGACATTTAGCATATGAATATCAAATTACAATCTATGAACTTTCAGATATTGAGGTCTGATTAATTTACCATCTGTCATGTTGCAGGATGAATTCATATCTGACATATTCAGAAAAGTTGTATCACATTTAATTTTCTTTAATTGTTTATATATTTCAACTGACTTTTCTAGTTTAAAACATTCCAAACAGTTGTCTTGATACATATCCTCTGAAAATGATTTTGGAATTTTATGATTTCTACTGATTTCTTCCATGAAAAATGATTTTATTTTACATTTTACTAAATTATATCTGTGAGTCAGAGCTCACATATCCATCTGGCCAATTGTAGTAGGAAAATCTGGATTCAAGCTGAAGTAATGAAATTGGCTCCCATCTTTGCAATTATAAAAGTGCAGGTGTTATTTTAACTTTGGAGCGAAGTGAGGCAGAGTTGTCATTACTTTTCAAAACCATGTACCAACGGTGCCTGAGTGATTGTATAAAGTTAACTTTAATCAGAATGGTCTTAGAATTTGTACCAAAACTTTCCCAAAGGTAAATTCAGTAACTCTAAATTGTCTTAAAACATCAAAGTCCTGTTGGTTCATATTCAGAGTATTTCAGCGTGTCCTCTTCAGAACTAAAGCCTTCTACATCCCCTAGGGATTTGACTTCTCTCAAAGGACTAATTGTCCAAGGTTGCATTTATTCTCTACTCTTTCCATATCTCCTTATCTACATGGTCTGTGTAACACTATATTCCTATACTAATCATTTTCCTATAGGATTTGTTCCCTAAGAACAGAGACAGTTGATTGAAACTCACCAGAGAGAGTGACAGTCAGAGAGACCAACCTGAGCAAAGTGAAAGAGAGAATTAAGGAATTTGGGGGCTCAAAATTCTTTATAAAATACATACGCATAGCCAACCCAGCATCATGATAAGAGTATGGATAAATCAGGAGCAGATATAACACATCCAAAACAAACAAAGGCTACTTAGGATGATCATATACTCAGTATTATTTATTATTGGTCATTTAAAAAATTCCTAAAGACTACAATCTTTCTTAATCATTTTTTTTTGCATAGGAGTGACAGGTTTCATTATTCATTCCCATCTTAACCATGAGAGAAAGCTGACAGAGGCCTCCTCTTGGAAAGGATTGTGGCTTGACCATAGAAATAACCTAGATTTGAATTCTGGTAATGTAAAAAGAGTTTTCTAATCTAAACTTATGCTCACTGATTAAATATTTGTCAATTTATAGCCATGGAAAATTAAAGCACATTTTCAACAAAGAGTTAAATATAAACATTTCTGCAGACCTTATTCTAATGAATGAATACTGGAAAATGCCTCCAATAAGATTGTGCTATATACTCGTAATGGAAGAATACTGAGGAAAAATAAAGTTTTCCTACATATTGTATAATAACGTCTCAAAATAATTTTACTGACTAAAACAAAAAATTGGCTGAATATGACTTTATTACATGTTCATAATTTTCTAGAATTTTGAAATTTAAACTGAACCATACCTGATCTGTTTTGGTATAAAAATGTGGCAGAGGTTCACAAGAAACCTTAGAATATGATAAAAATTTTATTACTTTGTTTTATGACTATGGACTTAAGTCATTCATGTCAAAAATTAAATGTATAATTCATATATGTAAATTAAAAGCGGTTAAAGCATTAAGGAGGATAAAAACTTATATTTATATAAGAATTGACATGTGTATTCTGTATCAAAAGCTTTTTATCTCATTTTTTATTTCACTGAATCCTTTTGATACAAGGAGATAATAGAGGCTATCAAAAGCTCAAAACTAAAGGAGACTTCAACCATGCCCTTGAGGCTCAGGGACAGTGCTGAAGTGGGAGCAGAAAGAGTTATGAGGCACAGCGTTAGTAGTTATGTCTTAGGGTGTGGAATACCCAAAACAAACGGATCAGTGTGCTTATGACATTACAGTTGCTACCGCTGCACCATGAGCGATGAAATTTAAGAAATATCAGCAACATTCTGACACGGTGAAAATCAGGACAAAAAGAGAATGAGAGTACAAAGGAGAAGGCCTAACTTGAAGGAGGAGTGTCCTCATGGAATGTGGAGGAGGGAAAGGGGCCATAAACACATCAAGGGAGCATGGTCAAGTTACTGTAAGTTCATACACTTAAGTGCGCAATATAAAGTAGAACTTGAAAAATAGTTTTATTTATTTGCAAGCAGAGTGAGACATACAGAGGATGAGAGAGAAATAGAAAGAGAGAGAGAGAGAGAGAGAGAGAGAGAGAGAGAGAGAGAATGCCTGTGCCAGGGCTGCAGATGCCTGTGCCACTTTGTGCATCTGGCTTTAAGTAGGTGTGCTGGGAATGAAACCAGCAAGCACCTTAACCACTGAGCAATCTCCCCAACCCAAATTTATATATTTGTTAATTTAAAAAATAGACTACTAAAGAAGAATAAGTAGTGCTAGTGAGGACTACATGTCTCACTGTTACTGTGATAAAATGTTCCATGAATACTCAAATATTCCATTCTAAATAAGTTTCCTCAACAGAAAATGGCTCAAATGCACTGTTCATGCCTCTTGGTACAGCACGATCATACCCACATGCTTCAAGCCACATTGAAATGTAGGCAGAGCCATAGGCTACTTAAAAAGGCATTAGATAAACTGAAAGAATAAAGGTAGTTGATATCTTATTTAAAAGAAAAGAAAAGTGAAAGTAATGACTGCAATTTACTCCCGATGAAAGACTATGAGCAAAGAGTTCATTGTTACTTATAAGAGTCAGTGATGTCGCACTGTAGTTAGGAGATAATTAAGAAAGATTACTGACAACACGCCAGACAAAATTGATTACATATTATCAATAATACACAATATAATGATAATAATTAGACCTTCAATGACTCCATCCCCCACCCCACCCCCCAAAAATCCACACTCATATACAAGGCGACCCTTCAAATGTTAGGCAGTGGACATTTCATTACAGAGAAGAAATGTTAGCTGATTTTAATACGTATAGAAGATTCAAGTAGGAAAATGAAAGGTATTTAAGCCTGAAGGGAAAATACATTAACTTATGATGTCAACAAAGATGTAGTCAATTTTTTTTATATTTCAAAGTGACCGAGAAAACAAAGAAAGACTATAAAATTAAGACTATAAAAATGAGGGGAGTGAATCGCCATCATCCCATTTCTTATATTCTAATATTTACTTTGTAAATATTTATTTTGTAATATTCGTATAAGAATTGTTCTCATCCAGTAACTTAATTGCTTATAATCAAGTGTTTACCAGGCCCTGGGGATTAACTTCAGAATATACCATTCAACCTCATTCTATTTGACCACTGCTGGAAGAGAATTTGAATGAGTGCATCCATCTTCAGGATCGGGATCAGTAGTTTAACCAGATCCAGGAGCAGAGGGTCTCTACCAGGAAAAGAAGGAAGTACAATAATACAATAAAACTAGGCAATAACTGGAAATCAGCAGGTTAAAAGTAAGTCTCACAAGGATGATGACATTGACATTGATGCCATTTTAAAAAAGGATGGATGCAACCTAGCTTAACAGTGTAATGCTGCAAACTTTTCTCCATTTTCAACCAGAAGTGCAACATGTATGTGCAAAAGCTAAGATAGCTGAACATTATGCTACACTTGATACTAAAAAGCTATTACTATGAGTGGTCTGTGATTAAGCCCAGTGAGACTTCTAGGGAGTCCATACACATGAGTGAGCAGAAGTAGTTTGCTTACTTAGAGCATGTTTCTTTTGGGAAAACTAAAAAAAAAAAGGTAAGTCTCAGAAATATGGTTCCATGGGCTGGAGAGATGGCTCAGCCGTTA
The DNA here is from genome assembly GCA_004024765.1 of Zapus hudsonius. Lineage (NCBI taxonomy): Eukaryota > Metazoa > Chordata > Mammalia > Rodentia > Dipodidae > Zapus > Zapus hudsonius. The sequence continues at coordinate 36,877 of PVHP010001847.1, read as the reverse complement.
AGGCACTTGCTTCTTATGCCTAAGGCCGCTGGTTCAATTCCCCAGCATAAACCAGACCCATAAGGTGGTGGTCTTGATGTGCTCTCTCTCTCTCTCTCTTTCTCTCTCTCACTCTCTCTCTGTGTATCTCTCTACTTGAAAATGAATAAATAAAATAAAATAAAAGAAATATGGCTCCATACCATTGTTTGCATAGAAAAGAGAATTCAACAAATTCTAATCATATTACTCTGCCTTTTTCTTCAAATTTACCTTGTAAAACATATTAGGCACACAAAATAGAGAGACCCTACCATATATTAATAATTTATATCACTTTTATTATTTTAAGTTAAATTTTTATTTTATGAAAATCTTTATTACAAGTGAATTAATTTTTACAGACAGCTAAGTAATGGTAATACCACTTTTAATGTTTTATGTGAAGAAATTAAATACCAGTGGCCCCAGAGAATTGATTAATATTATTATTCTGGAGTTTAATGTTTGCTGATTACAAAAAAAAATCATGTCATGAATATTTCTAATATAGCCTCCCAATTTATTCAAGTATAAGAGAAAAATAAAGTAAGCAAAAACTCTATTAGTATATAGCTTAGTATGAATTTTCCCAATACACACTCTATTAGTTTAATTACTTTTAAGATGGACATTAAAAGCAATACACAAAAGCATATTCACTAGACTGTGTGGGAGTCATACCTGGGGTGGCCAATGATGAGGAATTGTGCCCACTCTCTATAAAATTTCTGCTGAGCCTTTGCAATCTTCTGTGTAATGAGTTTATTGGAGGCATTTGTGGGATCCTTCTGTGTCTGCTCTCATATATGCCTTGTGCTCATGCTTTTGTTATGTTTATATATTAAATAATCATATATATTTTATATACTTTGATCTTATATTGGTTTTTGGAATTAGGAGTAGTTTTGAGTGTAGATTTGAGCATATTGCTACCAATTAATTATAATGATCTGTTTGTTAAAAGATAACAATTATACTTTGGTTTTTCATTCCTGAATAGTATTTATGCCTTTCCCCAATATCTCTGAACCTGATTACATGTATCCTTGATTTCGAGAGGATAATAGCTATTTTGACTACTTCACTGAGTTGCAGTGAAAAAAATGAAATTAGATAATGAATATTTCATTTATGAAACACATACCAGACACAAAAAACCATAAGAAAAAGAAAGAAAGAAAGAAAGAAAGAAAGAAAGAAAGAAAGAAAGAAAGAAAGAAAGAAAGAAAGAAAGAAAGAAAAGAATGTGCAGGTTCAAGAACGAAGTCTAGATTTAAGTGAAACATTTCCACTTTCCAACCCTGTGCCCTTAGGAAATCCAAGCCTTTCTCTTTTGCATCTCCTTTTCTTTAAAAACATCTAGGATAGGGCTGGAGAGATGGCTCAGCGGTTAAGGCACTTGCCTCCAGTGCCTAAGGCCCTGGGTTCAATTCCCCAGGTCCCACGTAAGCCAGACCCACACGGTGGTGGCCCTGGTGTATTCTCTCTATCTATCTCTCTATCTCTCTGCTTGAAAATGAATAAAGAAAATATTTTAAAAAAACATCTAGGATAATAATATCTTATATTGACATGAAGGTCAAAAGAAATGCCTAATACTCACTCATAGATAAGTGTAGCCAGAGTTCAGTTCACTGTCTGGCTGCTGTTTACATCTGCTGTGGCAGAGGTAAGTCTAAACTCTGTGCATGCCATCTTTTCTCTGCCACAGTGGAGCTTCTCACAACACTATAAGCCAAAATAAACTTTCATCCCATCAGCTGCTTTCTACTGGGTGCTTGAATCCATCAACAAGAAGGCATCTATGATAGAAGATGGGTACTAGAACAGTGGGATCATTTCTCTTAGAAGCCTGACTGTGTTACTTTTAGTCTTTTAGGACTGATTTGAAACCTTGCTGCAAGAGATGCATTGAGGTACAGAATTTTGGTGGACCATTCTGGTCAGAGTTGAAAGAGCTAAATGCAGAAAGAATGGTAGACCTTGTAGGTGTGGTTTGTGAGGGGGAAAACATAGCTTTGCACTGACAGGGATAGAAGTAGTTGGAGGGAGAAGCTAGTTGCATTCGGCCTATGTCATAAAAACTAGAGCACGGTTGAGCTTAGAAAAAAGGAACTGGTTTGAGCAAATGGATATGACACAGAAAGAAATGAAAGTTTTTTGCAGAAGACAACAGTCTCACTCCAGCCACAACTGTTTGAGCAATTACACCATTGAGATTAGGAGAGCTGCTTTACATTGAAACAGGAGACTCATTAGGACATATTTCACAAACCTATATTTCACAAGATTGGAAATTCTGGAAAACACATTTGAATTGATTGCCTCCTATGATTGACCGAACCTACACCCAGAAGATATACATCTCTCGAATAGTGCTATAACATTTAGTAACACTGAAGGAATAATTAAAATTCTCTCAACCAAACAAAAGCCCAAGCCAGAAAATTTACTGCCAAATCTAAAAACCTTTATAGAAGTACGAAAACCACCTCTTCTCAAGTTATTTCATGAAATTTAAAAGGAGGGAATGTTCCCTAATTCCTTGTGAAACTAGCATTGCACCAATACCAAAACCAGACAGATCACAAGAAACCAAAAAGATAGGCCAATGTCCCTGATGAAGATAGATGCAGAATTCTCAATAAAATCCTTGCAAATCAAACCTGAGAATTACAAAAATGTATCATCTACCTTGATCCAGTAGGCTTCCTCAAAGGGATACTGAAGACAGAAATCCCATAATGCTTTTCAACAAATAAAAAAAGGAATTTGGCAAAATACAACATCTCTTTATAAAACCACAGAGACTCTAGGGATACAGACAACATATCGAAATATAGTAGAAGGTATAAACAACAAACCAAAAAAAAAAAAAAAAAAACTTTATTGTAGGAAATCTGGAAGCATTCTATTGTAGTCAGCTTTCTCCTTGCTGCCTGGAAAAAAAACCTGATCAAAGCAGCTTGTGGAAGGAATGAGTTTATGTTGGCTTACAGACCCAAGGGGAAGCACCGTGATGGCAGGACAAACAATGAACACTGAGTCCCTTGTATGGTAACATTCCTCAGGAGACCAGCCAGCAACTAACTTGGTGGCAGGTTGAGTACATTGGACCACTTCCATTATGGAAAGGGCAATGATTTGTGCATACTAGAATAGATGCCTATTCTGGGTATGGATTTGCTTTTCCTGCTTAGAGTGCATCTGGGAAAATTACCATCCATGGGCTTAGAGTGCTTTTTCCATTGTCATGGTATTCCACACCACAATACTTCAGACCAAGGAATTCAACTCACAGCCAGAAAGTGGAGTGCTATTGTCAGCATTCTAACATTCCATTGAACTGGAAGCTTAGACTTCCCCTTGGTCACTTTCCCATGCCAGGGTTTGGGTAGTCTCTGCTGTTGCTGTTGTCCACCTGCTGTTAGCATGGAAGTGATGAGCATCCTCTGCTCAAGCCACTGTTTTCCCTGCCATCATGGAGTTACCCTTTGAGTCTGTTAGCCAAAATAAACAAATTCCTTCCAAAAGCTGCTTTTGGTTGGGTTCTTTTTTCCAGCAACAGGAAGCTAATACCAACAGTCACAGTCAGGTTGTAAAGGTTTTAGATTTTGAGCACCATCATGAAAATTAAGACTTATGTATATACTTACAAAATTAAGAGGAAGCAAGTTTTACCAAGTACTTTCTTATTAAAACTCAACACTGGAGTGATTTCTCAGTGGTTATAGTGCTTAACTGCAAAGGCTAAAGACCTCCATTCAATTCCCCAGTATCAGGTGAAGCAAGATGTAAAAGTTGGAGTATGCATCTGAAGTTTGCAGAAGCTAGAGAGGCTCTGGCTTGCCCATTATCTCTCTCTCTCTCTCTCTCTCTCTCTCTCTCTCTCTCTCTCTCTCTCTCTCTCTCTCATAAATAAATATATTTTTAATTTCAAAAATTATTCTAGTAGGGCTGGAGAGATGGCTCAGCGGTTAAGGCACTTGCCTCCAGTGCCTAAGGCCCCGGGTTCAATTCCCCAGGACCCACATAAGCCAGACCCACAAGGTGGTGGCCCTGGTGTTCTCTCTCTCTCTATCTATCTCTATCTCTCTCTCTCTCTCTCTCTCTCTCTCTGTATCTCTCTACTTGAAAATGAATAAATAAAATATTTAAAAAAATTATTCTAGTAACAAGTGCCTATCATATAAAATAACAAAGATTTGGTAGCTTGTAGCTTAAATAGCATATAATTATTTTCCATTTATTCTAGATATTAGAAGTTGTCGCGTCCAAGCTCGACCAGCAAGAAAGGACACGACCACGAGTTCTTCTCCGCAGCATTTTATTCAAGAAACCGTGCAAGTTACATTCTTACTAGTTACTTCTTCATTCTTCTTTTTCTTCTCCTATTTGCGCTCAGCATGTACAGGAATTTTAAGTCAAACTACAGCTTATCAGCATTACATACGTATGCATTCACAATTGGTCCAAATACACGGAAGCATGCCAGGCATTAAGCCATTTCCGTACAAGGAGATAATAAATTCTCTGGAAATGCACACCATGTGGAGGTAAAGAACAGAGGCCAGGGCCATCTTCTCAGCAGGCACTCAAACAAAAGAAAAAGCCCGCGCTGCCTCCAGTAGGTGGGCGTGGCAAGGTTTGGCCCTGGGAATGGGGCTGGGCCGCCGGGCCCCCTTACCTCACAGGAACGGCTCACTACAAGAAGTCACTGAAAAGTGTATGGTATTGAATGGGATTGTTTGATTCAAGAATTCTCCCTTGGTTAGTTGTAGCAGGCTTACCCCTGTTTCTACATCACCTTTAGCGAGCTGTGAATACACCTTTCATGTCCAAAATTAATTTAAGGAGGTTGTCAGGCCAACTAAATTGAAATCCCCATGCACCTGAATTCATGTCTTTTAAATTGCCTCCCCTTTTGCAAATAGAGTCACATTGGTTATTTAGAACTTTAGTGTGCATTTTGCAAGATCCCATGTCACATTATACAAATATCACCAAAATTAGGAGTATGTCGTTGTCAGCTACACACCCTTGGGATGAATCTATAAGCCAGGCAAAGTTTATGGAAGGAAAACATTTATTAAAGCTACAGATCCAAGTTCCATTATAGCCAAAGAGGCTGGCCACCCTCTCATAGGTCCAAGAAGAGAGAGAAACCCATCACCAATGCCACACACACACACACACACACACACACACACACACACACACACACACACTCACACACACGGCAAGGGGAGAAAGGATTTCTTTCCCAATTATATAGACTTAGCATTGGATCTTGTAACCCTATTCCAGACTTGTTAGCTTCTCGAGTCTCAGACATTCCCTTCCTGCACTGACTTCCCTGGAAGGAATGTTCATTTCTAGCTTCCTTGAGCTTCCTTACATCCTGCCCCCTACTGAGGGAGGGTAGCCTTCCTGTGAACAACATCAGAGACCCACCCAAGATTACTAAAAAGGTCAAATTGACAATAAAACTTAACCATCACAGAGTAGATGAGTAACATTTTTATAAAACCTTTCTGCTAATATAATTAGGGTAATTTTAAGGACAAGTACATTTTTTTAAATTTATTTATTTACTGTAGAAATTTAGAGACTCTATATGAACAAGTCTTGTGTTGGTCCTCATTGCTCTCCTACCTGCCCCTAAGTCCCTGAGAGCCCTCATAAGTGAGATTTGAGGAATGGTCCATGGGATGGGGGTTATGAATTATACAAGAAGTGGCCAGTTTTGTTTTGTGTGTGTGTGTGTGTGTGTGTTTGTTGTTGTTGTTGTTGTTTATGATGAGGGATGCAGGCTCTTATAATCTTTCTGCCCCACTCTTCCACAAAGTTCCTTGAGTCATGATAGGTGAAATTTAAGTCTTCTTTACTGTTGAATTTATACTTTGGGCTATATTGGGTATCTTTGTATCTGTCTTCATTGCCCTTTAATAGGTTATTTGACTTGCTGTGGAGGTAGCACTCTTGAATATCTTGAGACTTCCTCTATGGTTTCATTTGAAGAAAGATACTTGGTGTGGACACAAGGTGGGATTGGGTATCACAGGAAGTCTAATACTTTAGTAGTGATAGGTGCCAAGTTCAAGGACTGAAAATAGTTGTTTGCTTCATGACATGTTAGAAAAAATGAATTTCAAATAACTGATTATATAATTTCAATTTCATTTCATACACAATTGTTCTGAAATTTGGCAGTCAACTCAATGAAAAGTGTCATGTTATTATTTTGTATTCTTTGGTAAATTCATACAGGCACTAAATAGTAGGCTATATAGTGCTTTAATTTTTATAATACAGAGTTTTTATTATTGAATTATATCAGGACAGTAATTTGGCGGTGAATGGATATCCTTAACCTTGCACAAGATTAATTTGTTCTAATCGTTAGAGAACTTGAATGAAGTAGCATCCTATATTGGTATGTAATGCATGCATTCTTCAACCAGTAGTCATGCTCACCTACCAACGAGAGGCAGAAAAATAGATAGATAGATGGATTAGATAGAGAGTAGATAGATTACATCAAAATTACATGACTCTTTCCAAGGTCTCACAGTAACTGACAAATATATTATTTCTTCTATATGGGATTTTTATTATAACCCTACTTTATTACTATATTTACATGGCAAAATTAACTATTGAACTAGCACCCTAATTTTGAAATATATAGAGGATAATCAGCCAGCAATTCTCAAAACTTCTTTCCATCACACACACACACACACACAAGCATGCAGGCACTCACTCAGATATCTTGCTAAAAAAAGACCTCATTGCTTTTGGATCTAATTGCATTACATGGTTGCAGGGTTGTTAGAAATTCTGTGCCTCCTCCTAGCTGAGAATCTTATCAAGTATGTACAAATTTGATAAAAGTGTCTCCTCCAGTGCTTTTTCCTTAGCTTGACCTCTTGTGAAATAAAGGAGAATATATTTCTTGGCTGGCATCTGGAATAAAAGAGGAAAAAAAAACCCTAAAAGTACATAGAATTCTTTAAAAGGATCCAAAGTAAAAAAGTATATTTTTCTATTTCTGTTTTTATAATTCCTCCTCCAGGGGGGGTTGAGTTCAATGCCATATGTATGTTTTATACATATAATACATTTATTCCTTTATAGTTTTAAGCCAACATATCTCATGGCAGTTTGTTATCTTATTTAAATCATGAGTTTCTTTTATTTCATTTCATTGGTAGACAATTCTAGGATAAAGCAGTATAAAACATATAAGACTAGACTTCATAAAGTCATGCTTTGTTATTAATTTTTTATTATGAAACCAACAATGAATTGATACCATAAAATCCTTACTTTTGTACAGTGAGCTCTAGAGGAAGCCAGAGGGATCAATCTGGCAAAAGGGGGCCTGGAGAGAATGGGAGAAGCCTAACCCCAAGATAAATGGAACTGGCCTATAACTCCCTGTCCCAGTAATTGGTTACTTCCCCCACTGAACTGTTGTTAATCAAAGAGACCCACAAGGTCACCAAAACAAGATAGGCTTATGTCAGAGCTCTTGAGTTCTCACCCCAGGCAAAGGTGAGGCCCTATTGCTGAATATAACACAGACTGTTATCACACAATACCAAGAGACCCTGCTGGATCCAAAATGGAAACCATCTCCCAGATAGTAGTACATGTAGTGCTAGAAGGCATTACATGAGCTGCTAGGGGAAGAAAACCAACTGAGAAAACAAAGGTCATTGATAAACAACAGCACCTGATTGCCTTAGAATAGAGAACACACATCTGTATGGCATAGACCAGAAAATCAAGAAGTACTCATCTGTGCAATAATGGCACTCAACCTAGGTGGGAAATCAACAGCTTGTTGATTGGCTAAGAGATCTGCTAAGTGGCAAGAAACCTTTAGCTGGAACTGGAATCCAAAGCAACTTCTTATGGAGACTAAGAATCCAGACTCCAATGGTAAAACCCCTCTAACCAGAGATCAACAGAGAGGCTACACCCATTAGAATCTCGCCAAATTAACAATGTTTGTCTCATTTAATCTATACTGCTCTCAGTCTCCATTGGAGATTCTGTTTGTATTTTTCAGAAGGCAACAAGAACGGTGGACAACCCAATTCCACCAACAGGACTCGAGATGATGGCTGACACCCAGGCAGGAGATGAACCAAGCCTAACTTATCATCAAAGGTACAAAGGAAACCTGTGAGGAAATGATGAGATGAGTAAGAGACCTACCTCCACAGCAAGTCAGAATACCTATGAAAGGGCAATTGATACAGACATAGAGGATACCCAACATAATCCAAAGCAGATATCCAGAGACTCTTAAGATCTCAGCAGTAAAGCAGATTTAAAACTCACCCATCATGACTCAGGCAACACTGAAGAAGAGGGGGTTGAAAGATTTTAAGAGCTATGGTGGGGCAGAACACCCAGAAACATTGTTCCCCTTAACAACAACACATACACAAAGAAAAAAAAAACTCAATACTGCTTATGCAATTTCTAACAGCAATCTCACTGAGGAGGGCCCTCAGAGACTTGAGGTCAGGGAGGAGGGAAATGGGGTATCGTGATGAGATTTGATGGTACGATGTAACAAATTATTAACAATAAAAAGTTTAAAACATTCTCATGGCAATTGAACAGTGTGTTTCCCTAAGTATTTACATCATGCAGTATATAAAACATATTATATTTAACAGAAATGCCATGATTATTTCCAAATGGCAAAATTTATCACTTATATCTATGACACATTTTCTACCTTCCGTGGATGGCACTGTTAATATCACTTTATTTTTTAAAAATATTTTATTTAACTGCTGAGCAATCTCTCCAGCCCTAATATCACTTTAGATTCTCTCTCTCTTTCTCTCTCTCTCTTTCTCTCTCTCTCTCTCTCTCTCTCTCTATCTCTATCTCTCTATCTCTCTCTCTCTTTTGTTTTTCAAGGTAGGGTCTTGCTCTAGTCCAGGCTGACCTGGAATTCATTATGTAGTCTCAGGGTGGCCTTGAACTCATGGCAATCCTCCTACCTCTGCCTCCTGAGTGCTTTAAAGGGAGGGAGTCACCACCCCCAGCCAGATTCTCTTAAATCACCACAAATGTGAACAACATATGCCCTTCAAAAACCAATTCTTGGCACCTAAAATTTAGTTCCTGAATATTATCTATGAAGTGCTCTTTGAGCAGCAGATAATTTATAAGCACATTAAAATAATTGGCATTGGCCTAAAAGAAGAAATAAACCTATAATGTTTCCAAATATTTTCCAATTATCACATTTATGAAATTTAAAATTAGAATTCTCTTCACTCAAACATAAATACACATATAAGTAAAGAAAAAAATATAAGTAGAACTTATTCCAAGAATTTTGTTTGATTTCCTGCAGCTAAAATACGGGATCATAATTGAAAGAGGTAAAAATAATATAACACAAGATATATACTTTTTTTCAGGCCTCTACAGTTGGGAGTAATATGATTTGAGACTTTTCTTAATCATTGCAAGAGCTGATAACTTTCAAATTTCTGCAGACTCATTTTAAATCCTAAGAATGAGGCTGTTGTGAACAAAGTTGATGTCCTATGACCAGCAACCAGACTCCAGAGAAAAGTCCCCACTGTTCTCTGAATATCAAATAATAATCCATAACCCTTTAAATCGAAGCTGTCCTCACTCATGGTTGGAGAATCTCTTCTATTTTATAGATGGCAGAGAATACTGAGGTGGTCCCAGATCCACCATCACGACAAGAGAGAGTAGCTGACTGCCCCCTATGAGATATCCTATGTCTGTCACCTCACCCAGGGCCCAGGAGACAGTACAGATGGAGGTTGTCATTGCTAGCTTCCCAACCAGCACCAGGGAGATGCTGAAAGACAGCATGACCAAGCAAAACCCATCAAAGGAGAAACCCAGAAGAAACAGAAAACTCAACACTAAGCAAAACTTCTAACAGACCCACTATGGCTCAGGGAACATTGCAAAAGAGGGGACAGAAAGATTTGTAAGAGCTACAGAGTTGGTAGGAATGCTCTGTAGCCCAGTACCCACATAGGAGGTTCTCATGACCCCCAGTCAGTATCAGCACCCCCTTAAGGAGGACCCTCAGGGAAAGGGGAGAGGGGTGGGAGAGGAAGAGACCTAGAGTTTAAACACACACACACACACACACACACACACACACACACACACACACATATATATATACATATATATATAAAATAAAAGAATGAAGCTGACTCAATGATCTTGTTTCTCAATGGAAAATTTTCCCGCAAAAAGCCCCAGTGTTTAAGCTGGTCTTGCACTCATTCTTTGTTAACTAATTTTTAGAAGAAAGACACACACATGAACTTGACATCACATTAGCTGAAGCAGTGTTGAATGACCTGTAGAGCCAATCTGATAATACTAATGGCAACTGTAGGTTACATGATATCACATTATTGTCTAGCCTAAAGAATACTTAGATTGAGAGGTAACATTAGTGAACAAAGTTTACATGGCTTAAAGTTTATTTACTAGTAGTATCTTGGCTTTAATAGATTTCAGAAAATAGTTATAAAATTGTGTTTCCTCTGTTCAGAAGAGCCAATTTAGACAAAAGTACCAATTATATAACTAGATTGTTTATAATGTTTATTAAGAAAACAAATCGATGATCAGTGAAGTCCACCTTGGCCAAAGCTGAGGCTGTCTAAATTTTACAGAGAAGCAATAATTATGGATTTCCTATTCATTGACAAACAATAGCAGCTGTGGATAATTGCCTTAGAGTTGTCAGAATATAAAGAAGTTATCATGCTCTAGCCAGGAGTTTGGCATAGAAGAGTTGAGTCATAGTTACTTGCTTATCAACTACTTATACCTAACTCAGAGATGTCTTGTGTGCTCATGGGTAGCCTGCACATCCACTATAATTAGAAAACCACTGTTTGGTATATTTATGGTCTTAAGGGCAACAATTTACCTCCCTGTCTCAGCACTTAAATTCAAGTCTGTTTTTAAGTGGTCATGGTTAAAGGGCAGGACTCTTCCAAAATTATATTGATTTGATAGCTAAGAAAATCATAGTATTTCCTAAACACAGTGGTGTTATCGGGGATTTGAGAAAACACACCCACGGTGATTCTGTTAAGATTAATTTTCTTGCCAATTTAAATCCAGTACTCTCAATGCCAGAGATAATCTTTGTGCCACCAATATGTATTTTAATCTGGATTTTTTTTTACATTTTTTTCACCTTTACTACCTCACATACATTGCCTCTTTGTAATAACAATGTACTGGGGAGTTTTTTTGTTTGTTTTGTTTTGTTTTTCTGTCTTCATGATCATTCTGGGTGTATCTTTTAAAGCCCATTTAATAACTAGCATAATTAGCTACATTCCATTCTCTTCCCAGAAGTCTCCTTTTACTGCTGTATATTTGCAGAAATCTGACTACCCTATTGTTGGGTACAGAGAGAGAGTCAGTCAAGGATTCCTGGCCCCCTGCAAGCAAGCCTGTCTCACTGGCCAGCAGGAGACAGGCTCCATAGGGAAAGGTGAACACTTACAGCCTGAGACTCACACACTCAAGGCTGGGAGATGTGTCTGAGCAAATCTCAAAACTTTATTTCAGCATCCAACCTTATATACAATCGAAGGCTGTATTGTATAGCTTTTTTCTCAAAAGGAAACTCAAAAAGCACGAACAAAATTTATCAGCTCCAACAAACAGGATCACGGCTTATCAGCTACTACTATTCCTGGGATAAAAGGTGTGCCTGGAATAAAGGTGTGTACCACCATTCCCAGCACACCAGTGCTGGGATTAAAGGCGTGTGCTACCACGCCTGGCCTTTTCTTTCTAAAATTTAGCTCAAGGTTACTCAGCTAGGCTGGGACACAACAGCCTATGTCAGTTTCACTTTCTTCAGGGACTTCCTCAGTGACAATCATTTTCACCTGGCCACTTGTCTGTCATGTGTCTCAGGTATCATCAGTTCTGTCAAACTCATTCTTAGCCATCCATATGCCTGCTTTTTTGTTTTAGTATTTCTTGGCAATTTAATAAAAAATACATACTGTATTTTATTCCATTCACCTCGCGTTCTTTTGTCTTCACTGAGCCCGATCCTTTGTGCAGCTAACACCTTTTCTCTTTAGATGTCTTTCTTTCCTTTCTCCATCCTCCAAGACAAGGTGATGGACTGAATATTGTGCAGGTAACAAAAGCCACTTTGAGTCCATTCATGCAATGGCCACTCCATGCGATAAGGGATTATTCCAAATCTCTCCTACCCTTCATCTGGTTCTTAATCCTTTTTGTCCCATATTCCATAAAGTCTTCTAAACCTCATTTTTATTTGAATTCATAATTTTGCACTAGAAATCCAGGCTTGCCCTACAGCTCCTCACTGACCTCTCAACTTTTGCTTTTGAGTTAAGTCTTCCTGTGCTGAGCAGCCTGACATGGGCCTGCTGTGAAGGAAATCCTCTGTTGCTATTTGCCATCATCTTTCAGGTGACCTTTCGAATTACATGAAATCATTTTAAAATTATAGAGAAATTGCAAAAGCAGTAGAATGAGATGATGCAATTTTATTTCAAGGCTATCTCAAAGTTGAATGAAGGATTTTACCCGATGCCAAACACTGTAGTATGTTTTTTTTTTTTTTTTTCCCTAAACAAAGGCATTCTCCTATGGATTGTCCATTTTAAAAATACCATTGGCAAACTAGTACTGCCTGAGTCACAAATCCAATTAATGTTTCAGTGTTAGATGATTCAAAGACCATGTGATGCATTTTCTTCTTGTGATGGTCAGGCATCTACAGAGAAACCCCTCCCCTTGAGTGGGAGGTGTCTATTTAGAGCTACAACCTAGGTGTTAAAACTGATTGGTCAAATATGAACCAAATAGCTGTATCTCTGACTCACCTGGGAAAAAATTAAATTGACTTTCCTAGAGGAAGCTGGTCTCTTTCTCCACATGGCCAGGCTGCAGACGGATCTCTGAATTTCCAGGAAGGTAAGGCCTTCCCAACCCCAGCTAATGGCTGGGGTTGGGGCAGGCTCCAGACTTTTTCTCTCATCAACCTCTCCTCATGATGGGAATTCCCTATTATCTTATCTGTTTTTGCTTATTTAGCTAAAGAATATAAATTCTGTTAAACTCTCTGACACGTGTTTTCCCCACACTTGTGGCTGGAAAACTCTGTAACTCCTCATGTTCCCTTAAATAATAAAGTCTCTCACTATACCTTAATATCTTATTGTCTATGATTTTAATTCTTTAACTTTATAGACAAGAACTTGGATACTCTTTAAACATGGGGTGCATTGAAATTTTTACTGGGGGTTATCTAAATTCTAACCCTTCCCCACAACTGTATCATAATCTGTATCATTGTCATCTCATTTGATGTTGATCAATTGGGAAGAAACCTAGAGACTTTCATTGCTTTAGATGACTATGATTTTTTATCATTACAGGCCAATTATTCTATAAAAGATGACTTGTTTTTTACTTTTCCACATTATTAAATAGCAGTGAGGTATGATTGACAATACTCAGCTTATCAGATGGCACACAATCTCTTATCCATTTTTTTGCCATCCATTTTTTTATAAATGAACTTTCATCATAAAATTAAATTGATGTTATTCAGTTTTCTCTGTTATGGTTTCTACTATTTCTTTTTTTTAACAAGCCAAAGGAAAATGAAAAAGTGATTGGAGCCTGACTTCCTCTCACTAATTAGAGCATCTTGTTGCTTTGATCTGAGTTACCCAGGCTGGTTGATTTTTTATTCAATCTTTCCTCTTACAGCAATTCAGAAGCATTCTAATATGTGCAAACAAGCTTTGATATTTATTTGTGGCTATTATTGCTCATGGTTTCTTATTTTTAAAAAGTAGAATAGCATTTGACCAGTCATCATTCAGGTTCATGTTTAAATGACTGCACACCTGGACACAATGAAACCCTTTCAAATTTGTCTGTTTCTGTCACATTTGGCACTACTCTAATTAATCCTTGAGAAGTTTTGTACCTTTTATAATAAGAACTGTACAGAGTTATTCTAGTTTACTATCTTATTTTATCTGCTTTAATCTCAACATGTTCCATTTTCTCATGATCATTGTTTCTTTTATGAAATAAAACGAGCAAACAAGAAACCTCCCAATATTAAAACCTTAACATTTCCAGATCTTCTTTGTGAATAGAGACAGTGACACACACATAGTGTCAATACTTATTTAAAATTTAAGTATTGTAAATATTAAGTATCTTGAGTATTAATTTAAGTATCATAAATATTAAGAATCCTGAGTATTATAAGTACAAATCCAAACCCATGCCTGTTTAATTCTTGTCTTCTCTTTCCACATCATTCTCTACCAAGGAAGCATCGCATGTGGAATGAACTTTCCCTTTATTAACCCTTTGCCATGGCCATGGCCACACCCTCCTCAGCTGATGCAGTTTCAATAACTTGTCCTAATTCACCCTTCTTATCCCCACTGATGACACATTGGATTTCCTCTGCACTCGATATGAGCAGCACTAGTCTTTACCACATCACATCACATGCCATCGCTAGCCTCCTTTTCTTCCAAGTACTTGATCTGTGGCTTCTACCCTGATGCTCCCCCCAAATGAAAACAAATTCTCATTTTATTTGTCCACAATGAATATCATTTGAAATGCATTTCGCAGTGAAATAAGTGAAAGGAAGGAAGAAAGAAAAGAGGAAAGAAGAATGAATCAGGAAAATCTTTGGTCATGGTCATTGTTCTTTCTACATCTCTCAACTTTATATATAATTATTCACTATACAATGTCATAACCCTCAGAATTACTATAGAGAAAAATTCATCTCACTAAAATGTCAGCTCTGCAATTTTTATTACAATATAGAAACAGAAACATGTACTTTTCACATTTTAATTGGACTATTTTATGAGAGACTTCTAGGTGACGCATTATGATTGGTGAAAATTTATATGAGATTATTTACAGAATCCAATTAATCTATGCTCTTTAAATTTTGTGGGTAAATTATATCAGATTAGTTTAATACTGAAATACAAAGCTAATAGGGGCTCAATGTGAAATTTAGTGTATCAGTTAGTGACAAACATGAGGACATTTATGAAATCCTGTCAATAACTAACTAGTGTATTATGTGTCCATATCAATTGTGAATTAGGTTAATGTAGTTTTTCTGAGGTTACATAAAAATGAGAAAAATGTATTAGTTTTTTATGAGGTTACAAAATATCAGTTAATAATGAACACGAATAAATAAATTAATTAATTAAATGAAATTCTCTGAATTTTTATATTATTTCTTTATTTGAAAGCAGACACAGGAAGACAGAAAAGAGACATACAGAAAGAATAGTCACACCAGGTCCTCCAGCCGCTGTGAAAGAACTTTAAATGCTTGCCTTTCTTTGTGCATCTGGTTTTATGTGTGTACTGAGGAATCAAACCCACATTGTTAGGTTTGGCAGTCAAGTACCTTAAATGCTAAGCCATCTCTCCAGCCCAAAATCTATGAATTTTAATACCCTTCCTAATCTGTTTGGCAGGATTGGCTTGGTAATGGACAAGTTCTTTCTATCTATTATTTTATTGCTGAACTCATCTTAAAAACATAGTTAACATTTTACAGTTTATGTATTCATCCACTTAATGATAGAATGTGTATTACTTCCTTTGCTACAATTTTGCTAGTGACTCCATGAAATGATTGTGTAATGAATAAAATATGATATAATATACCCAATAACAGAGTGCCATCAATGTAATATAAGTCCTGCAACACATTTTTTATCGGTATTGTATTATTTTTCATAATATTTATTTGTAAACATAGAGAAAATGGGTGTGCCAGGGTGTCTAACTACTGCAAACAAACTCAAGATGCATGTGCCACTTTAGACTGGGGAATCAACCAGGGGTTGTTAGGCTTTGCAGGCCAGCACCTTAAACACTAAGCCATTTCTCTAGCACAATATTGTATTATTTTTGAAAAGTATCCTATTCTACCTACTAGTATTCTGAAAGTTAATGACAATTTGGTGGCATGTGTCAGATTTATTTACCATCATGCATGCCAAGCAAGCTCCAGTGATCACATGTACACATTAAAAAAAAAGGAATCAAAGTGAAAAAGGGACTTTTGGGAATTAGTTATTCAATGGAAGGGGACTGGGAAAGCATCAAGAAAATATCCATGCATAAAATTATCACTAAAATAAAGATGTAAAAAGTAAATATTTCTGTGTCTTTAGAACTCAAGGAATTTTTTTTTGTTTTTGTTTTGTTTTTCGAGGTAGGGTCTCGCTCTAGTCCAGGCTGACCTGGAATTGACGATGTAGTCTCAGGGTGGCCTTGAACTCATGGCGATCCTCCTACCTCTGCCTCCTGAGTGCTGGGATAGAACTCAAGGAATTTTTAAAGATGCTTCCTCATAAAAGGAATCTTATGCAGAAACAACTTTTATTGGAATATTGTTAGACAGATTCTATCATTCAATTTTGCCTCACAAACTGAATAATTTCTGTATTTGAACTGGGAAACAGGAGAAATCTAGAAAAGGCAGCTGATGGCTAGAGAGATGGATCAGCAGTTAAATTAATAGCTAGTAAAGCCATCTGGCCAGGGTTCAATTTCCAAGTGCCTGTGTAAAGCCAGATGTGCAAAGTGGCACATGTTTCTGGAGTTTGTAGCTGAAAGAGGCCGTGGCATGCCCATTCTCCTCTCTCTCTCTCTCTCTCTCTCTCTCTCTCTCTCTCTCTCTCCCTCTTTCTCTCTCATATAAATATTTAAAAAAATAAGTAATTTATAGCTTCTGATTTTATCATGATTTAATTTTCATAAATTGTAATATTCAATATTTGAACAATATTCCTTGCCATCATTATGAATTTCATTAATTCTTTTCATTGCCTAGCTTCGAACCTATCCCTCTGATTCTGTTGATGACACTTAAAATTGTTCTTTACAAAGTTTGAGCTTTGCTGCTGAAATGGCTTCAGGGTCTTTCATGCAAAACTGTCTAGGAAGACATTAAATGCCTTTGGTTACAGTGTGAATGTGTCCATGAAAGCTAATTCAAAAAATTAATTCCTGATGCAACTCTGCTGAAGTATAAGAGATTCAGGAGGTGGTTAGATCACTTCTGATCTCATGAGCTGACTGATGTCTGAGGGTTTAGATATCTCTGGAGGGGGCTTCTGATGAGTGGCTGGGTTCAGACCTATTTATCTCTTTCCTTTTCTCTCATATATAGCTTTAGTCTTTTGTCTTTTTTTAACAGGATGGAATGTCACAGTAAGAAGACCTGACACAATGCAAGCACCTAGATATCAGGCATCTCAAAACAGTATAGGTCATTTCCAAAACTCTTGATTACCTGACAGAGGAAAAAGGTAAGTAAGTCCCTATTAATAAAGACACCACAGGCTTTGGTCACAGGATATTGTAATACCATGCTGGAACTGAAAGGGAAACTAGCTCCCTTCTCCCCCTAGTCCACCTAGGGCTGCAGAGCCCTCTAGAAGCTGCTGGAGGACAATGGTCACCTACTTCATGAATAAGCATGGAACTCTGCAGACTACAAAATCCACCAGACAGGAAGTACACACTTGTGCAATAGTGGCATGTATCCTCTACAGGTAACAAACTGTTGAACTGTTCTCTGTTTTGACATGAGGCCAGTTGAGTGGGAAGGAGCCCATATCTGGTACTAGAAATCCAGTCAGAATACCATTGCCAAAGTATGAGCTGACATACCAGAAATCCCCTAAACTACTTTATCCTGTTTGTCATCTTAAACATCATATTATAGGATCACACTCTTTGGGATGCCTACTGAATTCACTTTTTGTGAGTATTTCACATGCTATCATGCTGCTTTATGGACTCTCTATTGAAGTGAATATCATAAATTTCTTTGAAGTTTCTTTTTCCCCTGATGAAATTTGAAATTCATTTGAGGTAGCAAAGAAAGACTAAGTTATTTGCATTTTAATTTTAATTCTCATTAATATATCCATCTGAAAAATAGTTACTATTCAAAGGTCTGAAATTTTGGACAGTGATTCTATTTGGATGGGTTAAAATAATTATTTCCCAATAATTTCTAGTAATAACCCCTGTCTTTTCAGACTTACTCAACATCTTGGCATAAGACTTACTCAACATCTTGGTTCTCTGTGATATGTCCTCACAAACAATTAAGGTATGTGTTCAAGAAAAAAGGGACCTTTTACTTGCTCACTTGTTAAAATATGCATTTTTGTGATATTTACAGAGATCCACAGAGTATTTTTCATGTTATTCCTAAAACCACTCCTACAAACTTTGCATATCTTTCCTCCTCTCTAAACCTTTCAGTTCACTTCAATCCATCATACTTAAAATAACATCATCTTCAACATTGTCACTCATTTTGTCTAGGTTTCAGAATATCAGAATTAATAATATCTATTGGTGCTGCTATGGCCTGACAAGTAATGAAGATTAGATGTGTGTAAATAAATAATTATAACCTTGTGCATTTTAAATGATATAACAAAACTGGAAAACTGTATGCCACTTTGTCTCAAAATATTAACAAAGTACTGGCTGATTACATTTAACCCAGGACTTCAAAAAAGGTCTATCTTCCCTACAGTTTTCTGCTTCACAAGAAATATTTGCAGAGGGCAGCCTCACATCAGCATTGTGTTGTTGGGCATGGATGACATTGAGGGAGATGCTGGTATGTGTTTCAGAAGAATGGCCACAGATAATAAAAGGTGACTCAATCTAAGAACAAGCAACAACTTGTAAATCCAAAAAAAGATGGAAGCATATATAAATGTCACTCTTATATGTTCAATAAAAATTCCAGTTCAACATTTCACATTTGAAAATGATAGCTACATACTGTTTTTTTAACTTTCAAACACAATGAGTCATAAAGGAGGCTTAGTTTTTGGAGACACCACATTGTCATTATTATATTATGAAATGAATTATCCTCTTTTGTTTAGTTAGTTTTTGCTGAAGGATGCAGATGTTATTTTGATATTAGAGCAGCTTCTATCATAAAATGCTAGTATGTCATAAAGGACAAAAAGGGAACATATACACCAGAGTGTTCCTATATTGCTTGTTGTTCCTGACATAATCAGAGAAGAAAATGTCAAACCAGGCTTTACCCATAAAACATCACATGCATTGATTGACAAAGATTATATTAATGTGTGATTTATAATAAGAAAATATAGATTATTAAATCTAAATGTTATAGAAGCACATCAACTTTGTGTCTTTCAAAATATTGATCATTTGGAAAAATACCTTTGGGTCAAATTCATGAATTGCTGTTTAATTTGAAATGATGTGTCATTCCTGAAAACTCTGGCCTGAGTTATCAATCCCTGGTGTTCTGAGTAAGCATTTTTATGTTTAGGAAAGCTTTCTGCTCCAACACATTAACAAAAGCCCCCTTTTTTAAAGGTTCCCATTGAATATAATATCATTCAGAAAATCAAGCACTGAGCTTCCCCGCCACCCTACCCCACTCTTGGGTAATCACAATTTAGATAAAGCAGCCTCAAAATCTTATGTTCCTAGTTTTTCTATTCTTATATCTTTGTACTTCAAATTATCTACATGTCTACTGCATGTGATATTTCAAAATTCTATCATGGCATTGTTTAAGATGACAGGAAATGTAGGACGTTTGTTGTTGTTTTTAAATATCTTTATTATCCATAATTAGATACATTGCATGGGTGATTTTTAACTCTTATAAACTGATGCAAAAATGGTACATTATGCACACTATAAACCTAAGGAGTTAATATGATCTATGTTGAAATATATTCAAAACTATATCTAACATATAATTTGTGGGGAAAAATCAGAAGATATCAGTATTTCTTCCTCTCAAATTACCAAGGTTATGTATCAGCCTATTTCCAACGTGTATTCTAAAAAGTGGTCTTATTTCAGTGTTGTAGAACAAACACAAACTGTAAACTTTCTATTCAGACAGTGTATTGTGGTGACAGGAGGGTGGAGTGCTAGGTACAAAACACAAAGAATAGAAGTTAAATATTAGAAGTAGTATTTTTTTTTTCTAACTCAATTGCACTTTTCCAACATCAGTACTTGTATGTCTGCTTCTGCATTATGGTATGTCACTATTTATGTCCTTTCTTTGATGAATCATCTGATTTTCGTTGTTCCAATTTCATGCTTACAAAGCACCATATTGATTGCAATTTAGTTTTTTGCAGTTTTTTGCCTAAACTGAATATATATATATGCTAGCCTGACAAACTGAATGCTGTTGTTCCATTAACAGGGGTTTTGTAGCAAATCAGTCTATCTGAATTCCTTTTTTATTAAAAGTGAAACTCATGCTTTTCTTATTTGTAGAATATGTTTGTCGTAAGCACATAGTTTCTACCTTACATTTTGAGAGATTAATGCTTTCTAATAAGTCCTGTCATTTAAATAAGTAATGTAAATGAATTTAGTAGAATTTCATTCTCCCATTGTTAATGGACATTTAAGCTTCTCACGTTTTCATTACTTTTTTCTAACTCAATATAAATGGTCTGTCAGCTGTGATGGTTAGGTTTTGTTCTCAACTTGAATCTTTTTAATTATCTTGGGTGGATTTCTGAGGATGTTTACAGGAAGGCAGCCTCTCAGCAAGGGGCAGGATGTGAAGAAGCTCAAAGAAGCTGGAAGTAAACATCCTTTCTTGTGTGGGCCACACAGGAAGGAAATTCCAGAGACTCAGGAAGCCATTAAGTCTGAGGTAGAATTGCAAGACCCTAGCCTAGGGCTATATAAAGGGGGAGAAATTCTCTCTTTGGCCCTCCTGCCTGTTTGTTCCTTGTTCTGTGTGTGGTGTTGGTGATGGGTTTTTTTCTCTGCTCAGACCTGTGAGAGGGCCAGCCACTTTCGGTGTTATGGCATTTCCCCTCAATCTATAGTTTCAATAAATACTTTCCTCCCGTAAATTGTGACTGGTGTGAAGATCATCCCAGTGGCATATAGCTGACTAAGACATCAGCATAGCAGAATCCACAAAGCCAGGTGCCAGGAAACAGCTCTACTTACCTACATTCTGTGCTCCCTATTCATTAACATACTTATCAATTCACCTGTTCCTTAATTCCCCACACAATCATTTACTGGGATGTGGCTGAGCTAATAGAAAGGAAACTATATACATATACATATATATATATATATATATATATATATATATATATATATATATATATATATATATAT